>JAYKAV010000089.1:142343-251879 GCA_035582835.1 Phoebastria nigripes | reverse complement strand
TCCCTTCCCTTCCCTTCCCTTCCCTTCCCTTCCCTTCCCTTCCCTTCCCTCTCTGCCTTTTCCCACTACCTTTTAAGCCAGAGAAGAGCCACGAGATGTCCCTTTCAAAGCTGGGGACTGAAGTCCTGAATGTTGCTAATTAGCAGCGAGAGCCTTCTAAGGAATTGAAACGTTGCATTGTTATGATTTGGGAAACAAAAGCTGAATAAGAACTGTAACACTTAACTATGGAATTCCACTTTATTTTTCTCTAATGCAGGCTAAGCTGCCTTACAGCAATCTTTTAAATGTAATGATTGAGACTATTATAGGAAATACTATACAAAGCAACATTTTTTTTGCAGCCTAAATAATAAGTAGGGCAAGGTTTTAAATGAGGCTAGAGTAATGAATGCTGTACAATAATTCTGATGATAAATTTCCCTGGAGGATAAAGTGGAAGAACACGCTGTATTTAATCATGCAAAGTTAAAGGAAGGCAGACCAACAAATATTTAGAGAGATGTACAGTTTTTCTAACCTTTTCTGAGATATTCTTGTCCCTTTTCACCTGAGAAACTTAGCAGAAATGCAGGTCTTTCGGTATGTAATAATTAGGAGGAGGAATTGATCACAGAGGGTCAAGTGTTTCTTTGATGTAGTACACAGAAGTTCCTGCTTCCTTGCAGGCTGGAGGACTCAAACAATAAGACATTTGTTTTTCACAGCTATTTCATTCATCAGTGAGTCTGAAAAGCTTGCTTTGAGCAGATATACAGCATGTGATGACATATTCTGCAGCTGCTCTTCACCTAGTGTTGACCCAAGGAGATATGTCCCCACCACAGAGCAGAGCGCTGTGCGGAGATCCTAATTTTGCTCCCAAATGCAATATAGTTGCCTTCATGCAGTGCTACATGCAGAATGATAAGAAGGCCTGTGCATTGCATCGCAGAGACGAGATCTGGACTTCCACGTACTGAGCAAGCTCAAAATCTTTGCCCCACGCTCCATCACCCGGTGTAGACCTGCCCTTCCCGTGCGCATACCAAAACTGTTCTCATCAAAGGTGGTGCTCCTCGGCTGTGGTTTCTTCTCGCTTCTGGTCTTTGCTGTTTGTCTTGAGGAGGCAAGCACGACTTCAAAAATTAAGAGAGAGTAAAAAAGTCACTGCTGATATCTGGCTTAGCGTGTTCCTGGTTGTTCTGCACAGATGCACGTGCTTGTGGTAGAATTAGGCAATCATTCCGTAAAGCATAGGGTTGGGTTGTTTTGTGGTGTTTTTTTTTTTTAAATAACTGTTAAAAGTAGGGTGTTTCAGTGGACTTTAGCTCAACCTATAGCAGTATTCACTCAGCAGAGGCAAAAACCTGAAGATTTCTGTTCTGCTGATCAATACTTAAAGCATATATTGATTTCCAATTTAGGTGTTAACTTTTTAGCTCTTAGAAATGCTCTTGATATCAATTTTCACCTTGCCTGTTGTTCATTATATACTGAACATTATGACAGTGAGCAAACTAGGATGCAACGTGCAAAGATTTACTTGCCTTGTGTAAGCATCATGGTAGCATGAAATATCAATGTTTAAGGCAATGGCCTGAGAAATGCTTTTATTCTGGCCTGGTACAGGCTTCCTCTAGTGTTTCTKAGTCTGTGTAGTCCACCCCTGAAATGATATAATAAACTAATTAATAGGGCTATTTATTACATTCATGTTGTTTTCTCATAATAATTCATTGAAAATGAGCCTGAGGTCCACAGCTCAGGTTGCTGGATGGCTGGGCTTTATTTAAGCAATAAGACACACATGATAAGCAGTGCATTCCTATGTGATTATGCCTCCAGCAGTGTTAGGAGGCACAAGGTCAAAAGGCTCGGTGACTTTAACTACCTGAGGAGTGCCATGTAATCCCCTGCAAATGGGCTGTCTACAAAGTCTTATTGCTGTATCAGAGAGGGAATTATTTCTTTTTAAAGGCAGCGACATGAATTACCTCTGTAATTGGCACAGGTATGACATCACTGACTGCCAATCAGAAATCCTCTTTGTCTTGGATTTTAACACCTTAGTTTCAAGTTCAGGCCATCTGAACAAACTGATTTTGTTAAAATGGCGTTTTATCCTCTTTGTGCTCTGAGTCCCATCCGCTTTAGTGAGGAAAACACCATTTGTGCTTTGTGCGTGCGCGTGTTGTGAATCGCTCTGCAGCAGCTTTTGTATCATCGCCAGGCACTAAACAGTGACTGCAAAGTCTCTGCAGAGCTGGTGACATGCAAGCCATGGCCTGACTTGCAGTGCCTAGAACATTATTTAGACTCAGGAACTTAAGCAATCAAGGAAGCAAGGGGAGGGCAGACAGCAAGGTAAGCACTTTGGGAGCCAGGCAGCATGGCCGGGATTTCAAAATCAATGTGTAGCCATCAAATTCTTTCAGCCTAGCACTGTCTTCTCCTTTTTATTGGCAAACATAACCCCCAAATAATAAAAGCATCCCGATTTACAGTTATTGTTGATAAAATAAGTACACATAGGTTACAGCTTTACTAGCCTGAGCAGATGAGGAGCAGGCTGTGAGAAGGATGGTATTTGTCTTGGTGATACTGAAGGACCACAGGCAGTTGCTGCCATTTTTGAAGGGGGGGGATGAGAGACCCCAGATAAGGAGATTTCCCCTTTTTTTCGCCCCACTTTAGGCCCCAGCAGAAGAGAAGGTAAAGGCACAGCCCCTAGGAAGCTCTCTGCAGCCCCTTGGGCTCGTTTCACTGGCTTCCAGCCAGCGGTCGCTCCTTCAGCAGGGGAGAGAAAGGCCTGCACGAAATCCCGTGGTCAGTCCCAGAGGATGTTTTTTCTTTGGGAGAACAGGAACGGATGCCAGATGTCACGGCTCGCCTGCGTCTCACGTCTGCCGGTGGGTGGGATGAGAGCATCTGCGCGTGGGAAGGTGCGAAACCCACTGCTCGAGGGGATGCTGTGAAAGTTGCTGTTCAGTTGCAGGGGGTTTTGGGGGCAAAGCAAGAGGAAGCAGCATCCCGTTAGAGGGCGAAAATTTAACAAATAGTTTCAAAGGCTTAAAATAAATCTATCTTCATAACCTGACTGCAGTGCTTTTTTCCTTAGATATGTTATAGAGGTAATGATACCTCTACAGTGAACTCAATTAACCTTCTGCAGCCTTCCGTGTGACAGGGAATCCTAAATCTTCTTTTTTATGAGTGTATGTGCAAGATTTGAAGCTACTCTGAACTTAGCATTAATAAATGCCATTTCCTAATTGGTGCCCATTTGTTTGGTTTTTTTTTTTGTTTGTTTTTTTTTTTTCCCCACAGTGAGAAGGACATGGTGGCTGTGAGTGGGATCTAGTGTTCATGGTTGAAAAGAGCTTTCCACACAGGAGTGAGGTAACTTTATAGTATTATTATTATTATTATTATTATTATTATTATTATTATTATTATTACTAGCGCAAATCTGTTGCTTGTGCGTGGGTGCCTTTTGGGGTTTCCATTGTTCAGTGATGTTATAAGATGATCTTAAGGAATTTAGCTTTGTTTCTCTGCGTTGTTTTGTATAAATGGACATTCATTGCCAATAAGAACTATGTGACTCTCCTCTGTCTGAGACTCGGTGCATTTTGAGTGTCCTTTGGAAGTGCTAGGGGAAAAAGGATAGGAAGAAAACCCTGTGTATTTAGGCTTCCACAGCTCAGTTTCCCTACAAATATCCCTTCTGCTCTGTGATACATCCTAGTAGGTGCACATCACATCAGGAGACTCGGTAGTGTTCGCTCCTGCCTCACTTCTGAGATCTTCACGTGAACACATGCTATATGGAGCAAAATGTTTCGTCTGGGAGGGAGGATGTCAGCGATAAATGAGAAAACAAGAGAAATGGATGATCCCCCATAATGCATACCCTATAATACAATCATTGTTGTTTGATAAAAGAGACACTTCTGGCAACTCTCAGTGCCCTGCTAGGTATGTCTGGATTTATTATTCAAAAAGGCACAATCAAATCTCTTCATTCAGTTGACAAATGGGAGCTATTCAATTCAGTATCTGCCTCTTATTTATAGCATATAGCGGGGTGATTTATATGCTAGCTGCAGATCTTCCAAAACAGTTTTAATTAGCAGCATTGGCTATTAGAATGAGAGTCCTGTAGCTTCCCTGTCATATGCATCCCCTTAAAACTGAATAGAAATCTTACTCTTTGCCAGGCAACGCTTCTCTGAGTTTTTTTGTAGTGCCAGCAAGAAAATGTACCTGTACTTTAGTAGCTCAGAGAATGCATTCATGTTTGCAGCTCCGAGGGGGCAGGCAGGAGAGGTCGAGGAAGGTAATGCCATTTATTGCTCTGCCTTGGGGAAACAGGGCTAACACAGTCCTCGGGGCATTAGCACTAACATCACACGGGAGTTTGCAAATGTCATAAGCGACTTTGGTTTTGAGAACAAAGTAAGTACCAAAGATGCCAAGGCCAGCTGCTCAGGCTGCCAGCACAGGCGTTCCTGGATTCTGCTCTGGATTTCTGTGCTTGGAGGAGGATGGATCTGAGAAGGCAAGAGCCCATATCTCAGCATGTCCTGTGGCTGGAGCGTTCACAACATTATTTTTCCTGTATGCATTGTCTGATGATATAAGTAAGCATTTCTCCCAGCTGTTCCCTTATCCGCAGAGCTGCTCTGGCTTGTGGTCTAATTGGTACCCCTGAGGTACAGACCAGAGGAAGGCACGGCGCGGAGGTGAGTTCAGTAAAGGCACTAGTTTGAGTCTCTATTATTTTCACTCATCTGGTAGGAATGTAATCCCTTTGGGATCTCTGCCTATCTGTCAAACCTGAGATCAGCCAACAGGTTCAAAAGTTATTTGGGGAAGCAGTGACTGACAGAACAATTGCACGTCTCTTGTTTTTTTTCTGAGAAACCAGGCTAAAAAAGCACAAGAAACATAAAGAGTATTTTTTGTGCTTTATGCGGTGTGCGTAGCATGCAGAATGGTCTGTTGTTATGCTTCCACTGATCTTTTTTTGACATGAGCAATGCAGTCATTCTGTCTTCGCATCAAAAAAGCCTTTGTACTGCTTGTCACCAGCGCGCAGTGTCTCTGTATACGTGTAAACTCGATGTTTGCTACATCCCCTCGTCGAAACTCTGCTGCTGCTGCCTGCAGGTGGGCGGTTCTGCTAAATCTCTGGGTGTTTTACAGCAGCGCGCTGTCAGTGACATTTACTCTGGAGAGCAAGAAAACCTTAGAAAATCTTAAGTTTGAGGTTGACAATAACATGAAAAGAGAGGACGTGAGCACCGGTGGCAGATGCTTAGTGTCTCTGCGTGTCCATCCCTTGGAGGAGGTCAAGGAAGCAAGCCACAACTGAGAGAGAGGAGGCTGAACAAAGTTCATCACTGCCCCCCCAGCGCTGTACATGTGTGGTGCTCAGGAGACTGATGGGAAAACGAGGAAATAGGAGATGAGGACATAAAAAAATCCTGCTACAAACAAGCCTGAAATGAATGTGGTCAGAAGGAAGGGTAAATAGGGTGGGGAACAGCAGGAAGTGGAAATGGTTCCTGCGGTTTGCAACTGGGGGATGATGGGCTCTGCAGCTGGGACAGCAACACAGCCACGGGTAATTCACAAATCAATGCCTGCATTGTGAAAAAGTCACAATCCTCTGGCTGAACACAAGTTAGATATTTTTAAATTTTTTTTTTCATCTACGAAAGTTCTGTTTAGGTATTTTTATTTCCTTTTCTGAGCATATTGCTAAAGCACATTGTTTAAGGAAGCTTTCAAATTATTAATGTATTTGGGCTTGTCTTTGAGCCAAATGAATAGTATTTGGTAAGCTGTCTTTGGATATTACACTAAGTGCTTTTCTACTGCAATTCTAATAGAGTGTAGGGCTGAATTTGATAGTGTTACCTATTAGTGATTAGAAAGTGAAGGGCTTTCAGTGCGTCTGTACTGCAGAGTTGGCTTTGATTGATAGATCAGGCATTATGCATTTCATCATTTTTAAATTTGGCCTTAACGTAATGAGATTTCCTCTTAAAGTTCCTCTTTTCCCCAACATTTTGAAAACATTTTGCAGGCATGAATTGGGGAGGAAAAGAAAGAGGAGAGAGAACAGTTTTGTTCGTAAACACTTAAATATTAAATTGTGCATTAGTCAGTGGTACAGACTGAACTCTGCCAGAAAAAGGTACTTTTAAATTACTGAAATGTTAACATTGTAATTATTGAGCATGGATAATAGTTATGAATTATGGATCAGTCAGGTTAGCAAAATCACAGCTGCCTAATAGAGAAATGTATGGTGGGAACGTGAGGGAGGATGACTGAGGATTCCCTCTAATGTTTTCATATGCTCCTCTTGGCAAAGGAGGTTGCTGCTCCTTCTGCCAGTCCCTGAGAGCTGCGAAAGCCCACCAAGGGCTGGAGCATCCCTGCCTGAGGAGCACCTGCTCTGCAGGAGGATGGTCTCTGTGCCACCAGGGCTTTTCGACGTGCCAGCCCAGCTGGACAGCCCTAGGTGCTGAGCTTTATTTGACATGTCACCGTTTGTCACCACTGCAAAGTCCTGGCGTGCTCCAAGGCACAGCACCTGCAACGGGAATCGCTGCCACTTTTAAACCTTGTCTTCCCCAAGGAGGCTGCGGAGGGTGGTAGCGATGCTGGAGTGGTTAAGGACCATGGCTCTAACTTTGCTGATGACCCACTATCTCATCTTGAGAAAATAACTTCCCGTCACCGCCTCTCAGTTCCCCTGTCTGTAAAATGAAGATAATGTCATGTCATATACCTCTGTAAAGTGTTTTGACATCTATGAAGGAAAAGTGCAACCTTGAAGCACGCAGAGAATATCCTACTACCAAGCGACTCCAACAGGAGCTCCGGGCAGCGCTCGCTGTTAGGATATTTTCTTTTTTTTTTTTTTTTTTCCTCTGTGGTTGGTGAGGCCTCAGGTTTGCTGTGGCATGAGGTCCTGCCCTGTCCCTCTTCATTTTATAAGAGCAAGTTGTTGGTGTTGTTAACATACAGCTGCTCTTCCATCGGTTATTTGGTTTGTATCTGGCCAGCCTCTTGCCTTTTCTTCAGCCACATCTATTTCCTCCAAACAAAACTGGTTTTGCTTTTACTTCATGTTTTAGAGGAGAGCTGTAATGTGTTTGAATTGTTTGTAATAAACTTTTGAGATTCAGTGACCTTTGTTAATCAGGAAGGAGTTTTTCTGAGGTGTACAGGAAGAATTAATCATATGTATACTGTTTGCTTTAAAAAGTCTCTTACTGAATTTGGGATTTCCCAGGTAGCCACCAAAAGGTCAGAGGCTGGAGGCAGAAGCTGTGAGCAGCTGGGAAAAGGGGAGCTGGAGAGCACTGCAGGAGGACAAACCATCTCAGAGCAGTTTCAGAAGTGGGGAGAAACCTGTGGTAACACATGGCATTGGGAAGAGCCCAATGTGTTTGAGAGACTGGCCTCAAGCCAGAAATTTGGAGCATCTAAGGAAAGTATATGCAGACTAGCAGCATGCCATTGTACCATGCTCATATTTGCTTGCAATATTCTGTTGTTTCAAAAGTGCTTTCAAAAAAATGTTCCTTGGCCCTACAAGAGTTTTAAGTCATATGTGGCTCGAAGGAACCATGAGAATTTTGAAGAAGTTTGCAGTCAGCTACTGCGTCTCAGCTGGCGGTACAGTCCCTTCTCCCAGGCACACAGGGTACAGGAGTCTCCAAAGGAGAAGGTTTGCCTCGTGGACCCTGCCACTGTCAGCTGTCGGTGGGAGCAGTGTGTCACTCCAAGTGTCCACCTAAACCTTCCCAGCATTGCAGTACTGTAGCAAGGACCATCCAGACTCCAGTCCCCTCCTGCTGCTGAGAAGAAGTCCCAGGGCTGTGCCGAGGAAGGATGTCCCGAGTCTCTGCAGGAACCAGAAGAGGCATTGCTGCCTGCACGTGTTGCTTGATTCACTGGGGGAGAGGAGGTTAGATGCAGTTCATCCTTGCAATTGCAAAAATGGGTGAACTGCATCAAAAGTTACCATCAGCATCCTGAAGCAGCAATGGCTGTAGAAGCAGAGGAATGGTAGGGACTTTCTAGGTTATCCAGTCGTATGTCCTATACCTTCGTGTCACACTTTGGAAGTAAATTCCCCAAAGAATCTCTTTCCCAGAAGCTCCCTGGGATGAAGCACAGCTGTCAGTCATGTTGGGTAGTTCACGGTCAGAGTGGTGTGGAAGGTGGCTCCAAAGCTGCCAGAGCAGACTCCATGAAGAGAGAGAAGGCTTTCCCCTGCAGGTCTGCTTTGTGTCTTTGCTAAATATGTTCGATGAAGTTTAGCTTGGGGGATTTCACAGTATAGCAAACCCCCGTGGGGTTCTTCTCTCCTACCAGCCTCTATAGCAATGATTATGGAGACCTTATAGCTCTGAGTTAAACCCACGGAGGAAAAAGAGTTCACGGAGAAAAGGGCAGTTATCAAAAGAGAGGGACAGTCAGTGTCATCGATATCCTAAAGGCTGCAATGTCTTGGTGTAAAGGGTCCTTACTAAGGAGGGTCTTTCTCTGAATTTTACAGAACTCTGCATGTTTAAGCCAAACCCCTTAGTGTTGTTTTAATGGGTTTTGCTGTATTCAGTGGTGGTTTTTACCTGTGAGCCCTTGGCATGCAGTTTCTCAGTGAAGATAATGTTGGGAGATGTCTTATAAATGAGTTGCAGTGCAGTGAAGTCTTTCATTTCCTACTGTGCAGCTCTGTTGTTCACCCCACTTAGCTTCTTCAGATGATGCGGTGGAGCCTGTTCTCAAACTTGTTTTCAAATTTTTATCAAGTTTTGGAGAATAATTGCATTACGTGTTACAGGGAAGCACATTTGGAGAGTTTCATTCATAGAAGCACATGGCATGACAGACGGGAGAGTTTGCCTAACTTCTTCTGTGCCCGTACAGGGGGAGGACATCTTGAGCACCGTTAACCCTTCCTTCCCTTGCAAGCAAGCAGAGGGAGGGAGATGGCACCTCACCAGCCATCCGTTTGCAGTGTGTGCTCTTCACTAGGGATGTATTTAGGGCCTGATGTCTGCCAGTGTTCAGAGGGACCTCGCTCCAAGGTGGCTCAGAGCCCAGGGGCTTCTCGAGGCTCATCCTGCAGCAGTGAAGCATGGGCATTGCTCTTTCTCCCGATGATTAAAGAACAGAGCTTTCTCTTTAAAGAGTTCATTCCTCAAAAACATTAATGGAAAAGTTATGGGCTAGAAACGTTTCTGTCTGATCCAGAACACACAGAAAGTCTGGATATGAATGATTTAAAGACTATGGGAAAGCATAAAGATGTTGAGGTGAATTTACTACTTTGTTCAGTGCCACAGATTGTGTGAGGGCTCTTCAGCATGAATTAAAGAAAGGTTCCAGTCATGAGATATTATAGTTTAATTCAGACATTAGTACAGTCAGGAAGAAGACAGTAATGTATTTCCACAACCAAATAGGATTTCCCATACTGGATCGCACCTTTGATGTATCTGGTCTTGTTTCTATATGGACAGCGCTATGTGTGTCAGGAAAAGTAATGTGATATGGGATAATAGGCAGCTGTGAAAGTCTACTAATAGTTGGCTCATATCCCAACCCTAACCGTGAGAGTTAATTGTTAAAAAGCCCTATTGGATGTGAGTGAGGATGTTCACCTGACCTTCATCCACCTCAATGCATTAATGAATAACCTACATCTGCACCTTGTTCATATCGAAGAGCAGCGAGTTCTGCAGGGCAATGTTGTGTTTAAAAACATACACAGTGTTTTTTAAGGGCAGTTTTAAATGTGATGTTTGTCAGTGATCCATTGCCCCATTCTTGTACTGAGAAGATGGTATACTAGAGAGCCTGCTTTATCTTTGTTAAACCGCTTGCCACTCAAGTATACCACCCCCTATCACTTTTTATTCATCCTTTCTCTACATTGAAGAAGTTACCAGTTTTCCTTGCCTCTGAAAATATTTGCAGCTGGTATCTAAGCTTTTAAACTTTTTTTTTTTTCTTTTTGAGGTCAGGCGTGCCAGTGTTTCAGTCGAGGTTGGGTACGCTTCCTGGCTTGATATTTTAAGTGTCATTTCTTGTTCTAGTCTCTCTAGATCTTCGCTTTGACTTTCTGACCGCTTCTGTTTACAGACCTGTGACTTTCCTGGAGCTTTTATTTCTCCTAGAAAATGTGGAGGAAATAGAGGTGGCTGAGGAAGAGCACTGTGCCTGTGCGACTTCCGTGCGTGAAGATTTGTTTTAGCCTTCTGGAGGCTTTCTTCCCCCCTGAATTTTTTTTCCAGTTTTAGAATTTCCAGCAGTGGCTCTGAAGTAATCCCAGTGCTCTGTCTCTTTCCATTTTTTGGCTGAGAAAGCTTTGCACTGTGTGTTACAGAGGCCATCAAACCGGGGTCTATTGCACATCAGCGGTCCGCTGGGTGTTTGCTGCTCTCTTCAGAACCAGCATTCCCGGAGCCATGCCGTGAGGAGCTCGGCGAACAGATGGGCCAGGAAAGTACCTTGCTCTCGGTGGGTCTGGAGAATGAACTCATTATACAGCCAGTGGTCTGTCACACGAGCCTCATTTACCAGTGGCTGGTGTAAAAAACAAACCCTGGAAAGTGGTGCCTTGCAGGGTGCGAGTGCTGCAGTGCCAGCCACGTCGGTGTCATTCAGCGAGCAAGCTTGTTGGGTATGAGGAATAGGGAGGAAGCCTGGAGAGGCAGAGAGTTTACAAACAGGCATCAAAAAGCTTCATGAAAAATGACAGGAAGTCCAGCTTTTGGGAATCAAAAAGTGTCACGTGGAAAGGAGCCACATTTCAAGGCTGGCTCTGCGATTTGGACACACCTGAGATGAAGGTCCCCTTTCCTTAGGTGGTACGTCCTGCCAAGTATTTCCTAGAAAAGCCATAAAGTATTAACAAAACATGTTAAAAAAGCACTATGTTCAAACAAACAAAAAGCACCAAAAGTCCCCAGGTTATATTAGAGTGGATAGGTAACCGGCCAGCTTTCCATCTTTCTCCTCTTCAGATGCCAACTGGGAAACATCTCTGAGCTCCATGCGGCTCAGTCTCCTGCGTTGACAGCCGGGGAGCATCCATGGTGCTGCTGAGCTCAAACCGCCCGAGAAATGGAACGTCTTCCTCCTTGTTTCTTGCCCGCTCATCAGCGGGGAGCACACTTTGCTAGAAGCATGGTGCAATTCTGAGAAGCCAGGACAGATGAGACTCTGGGATTTAGCCAAAGGAATTGTTTGAAAGTTTGGGGGTTTGGCTCGGTCGTTGCGGTGATAGGTTGAGGATTGCAGGAGTCCTCAGTAGCTGCTGCTTCGGTTGCTGTTAAAGATAGGGAAATTTTTGGCACTGGTTTACTCAGAGGAATATAAAAAATGTCAGTCGGCAGCAGTCTTGGAAAGGGAAAGTGCAGGGTGGGAATGCTTTTGTTTATTTATAGTAAAATCCATTAGGAATATGGGGGAAATTGTTGTCTCCGAGTTGCTCTGTGGGTTTGTAAGTGAATGATTGATAGCACGTTAGTAGTTTTAAGCTCACTGCTTCAATAATATCATTGGGAAATCTGACTGAAAAATATTTGGCTGCCTGTATAATCCCAAGTTTTATGCAGGTAAAGCACATAGTATCCACTGCTATCATGTGGAGCGGGGTCCTGCACCCGCGTGGGAGAGTCTCATCAAGTAACCATGTGTATCTGATGGGCGCCGGTAAGATCTCCTGTGTGGGGAGAAGTGGGAAGATACTTTAGCTTCAAATTAAGCAGAATGTTGTGATTTTAAAATGTATAAAGATGCCAAAAATATGTCCCCACAGGCTACTGCTGGGCTTTTTTTTTTTCTTTTAAAAAACTAGTACCTGACACAGCTGGCACCGTGACGGTATGTAACCTTTACCATAGGTGAAGAGGCTGGAGGCAGACAGATGTTCCAGTGTTGTTGGCTGCGGATTCTGCATTCCGTGCCCACACGTCGTGCCCAGATGGTCCTTTGTAGTAACGCGGCAGCCTCTACCTCCTAACGCCCCGTCCCACCTGTTGACACTTACAGTATGTCTCAAAAGAATAGCTGAGTTGCTGGGGAGAGGAAGACAAAAAGATACAGCAGCACTTCTGGCTGTGAAACAAGGCAAGCTGTGTGGAGCGCATAGCAAGGAAGCCAACAATTACGGATCTCTCCAAAGCAGGAGGCTTTATATAAATAATACATTCTGGTAATTCACCAGATTGCAGCATGTATGGAAATACAGAGGATATTTTTTTTTTTTTTTTTTTTTTTTTTTTTTTTTTTTAAATGAAAGGGAGCTTCTGTCCTGAGAAAAATTAGTTGATACTGAATTGGGTTTAGTTCTTCTCCTGCATGGTCAGCTTTATGCAGAGAATAAAAAAGGGCAGAGAAGAACAAATTTACTCTGGAAACCACCTCTACAAGCCTGGCTTCAATCCTCCCAACCCTCCCTATAGAAATGAGCCCCCCGCCCACATACCGAGTGGTTGAAGTGGACAAGCCCCTTTGCAGAGGCAGCTACGGAGTTCTATTAGAGCAGTTTCACAGCGGGTTTCAGCAGACGGCACCCGCRCTGCCTCCCAAGGGGCCATCTGGGCTGGCTGGGATGGGACATTTCTCCCCTGTGCCCCATCTCTCACCCTTGTCCTCGCAGCAGGAGCAGGAGCAGGACTGCTGCCCGATCCCTTCCGTTGTCAGCACAGGTCGGGTTGGCTTCAGCCCTTCATCTGGAGCTGGAAATAAACCCAGAATAAGCTCAGACTTCAGTGTCATTCACGTTACCCCACTCTGCAGGTGAAAGAAGTGTCTTCAGAAGTAAGAGGTAATACTGTAGGAACATCACTCAGCACATAGGGCTTCACTGCTTTCCTTAACGGTCTGTGGGGAATCTGTGGACAGTGAGCTGGTACAAGTTGGCCTGGCGTTACTAACCTCACAAGGACTACACTGACTCCCAGCAGTAGGAAAATAAAGTAATAGTTATTGTTTTCTAATAAATTATAACTTGCAGTTATAAAATTGAGCACTGACTCAAGCTGAYATTTGAGTTGGTTTGGTTTGTACCAGTTCAGAGCAGGATTGCTGCGCAGCAGGGAGTTTGTTAGCTGATGCACCATGCAGACCTTCGCAGCTGTTTAAGGAATAGTACTGTATCATGCAAAATATTTTGCAGGCAGGCACTTTGCAAACCCCAGAAAGTGTTTTACAGATTCTTCTGCAGAGGAAGTTGCCATGCAGTAGCATGGTTTATTTATTTTGTTTGGTTTATTTGGGTTATTAAACATGTTTTATTTATAGAGTGTGCTTTCTAGAGAGCCATCTGCATATATGTTCTTAAATAAAACACATGGGACTCTGCGTTTGCAGATGCTGGGTTGCCCTTTGTGTGTGTTGGGCCATGTTGGGTGCCAACAGCCAGCTCTGTGGGGTTTGTAGGAGCGGGTGGAGCTGTGCATGGAAGTACTGAGCAGTCACCTGAAGAGAAGAGCCAATGTCTCAGAGCTTGCGAAGAGAACGTGCGTGTGGCTCACTCTGTGCTCCGTCCATGGCTGCAGATCTCTGCCGATCCCTTGTTCCACCATGCAGCTCCTTACCTGCTGGAGTCCTTTCACAGCTCGATTGTAGTGGCTAATCCAGAACGACTAACTCTAGCCGTAATCCTTTTAAGCATAAGCATAGAAGGATCTTGCTAGTAACCTTGTGTCATAAAAAAGTGTGAATTTGTGCGTGTATGAATTTTTGCACCATCTGTTCCCTTTCCTGCAGCACAGAGTGAGATTTTTGTCTCCTTTGCTCGGTTCCAAACAGGTACGTGTGATACTGATGTCCGCTACGACATAGTACTGATTGCAGAGATTTTTTCCACTAGAACATATCAATACATGGGCATTGGTGTAACAATGCAATGCAGGTAGAAATCTATTATGATGATAAACACCCTGCTGCCTTTATCTCCGCTTGTCATCCTCTTAATTAAATTGAAATTCCTAAGATGTATTCAATTTAGGATTTGGTTTTTTTCCTACTGAGAAACCCAAGTAGAAGGAATTATGTATATGCATAATGGTGTGGCCAGCTGGCAGAGCTGTACAGAAATACAATTTCTGTATTTCTGGGTAGATTTTGTCCTAGCAATCTACAGAGGGCCAGTGGGCAAGGAAACCCTGCTTGTAAAAGCAATTTCATGTGATTATTAATGCCCTGAAAGCTGAAATCAAATATTGCTAATCTCTGCCACTCACAGTGCTTCGACACTGAGCCATCGCAAAGAAAAAGTGTAGTTTAAGTTATACTTTGATTATAATGGGTTTTGAGAAAACCAAGATTATCATCTAGAACAAAAGTCTCCAATTAGTGTCGTAGCATGAATTTAAAACTCTTCTGCTCTCCATCTAAACCCTTGGCCATGTAGGACTGCTCATCTTTGCACACCAGCTAATTTCTCCAGAGCAGATCGTCTGCAGAAACCTTCTAGCAAAGTTTTGGGTCTGGTTCAGGGCATCAGAAGCCATCTGCAGCATGACACATGTTCAGCTTCTTCTGCAAACTGCTTCTGGGGCAAAGGGTTTCATCTGTTTGGCAGTCTGTGATATTCTGGGGAAGAAAGGCTTACAGCTGGACTGCAGCCCTTGCAAAAATGTGGCAAAATCCTGGCTTGATCACTCACGGGGCGAGGCAGTGATGTGCTTTCAAGGATGCTCGGCTCTTCGGAAAAGCCACCCTTTCCGGGTAATTCTGGCGTGCTGCGCTGCAGCGTTGCAGGCTGCTGTTCCTCTTGGCTAAACTGAGGAAGCCTTAAGGACTCAGGAGTTAAATGGGCTAATGCATCGAGACCTTGCAAGCTGTGTTTTAAAATTTCTTGTCTTCCAGTTGCATTACTTTCTCAGTCATTGCAGCTCCCAGCGGTGCTGTTTTATGCAGCCATTTATCAAACCAGGATGCAAATGAGGTCCTAAAAGTGTATGTATAACGTGGGAAAAAATTTACATGTATAGATGGAAACCTTTCGAATGACAAAATTTTGTAGCTGAGGCTATCATAATTTATTAATTTTGTAATTGTAGATTTTGTATGGCAGCATAATTTAGTTTTCACATCTTGGCATTTCAAATAATTTTAATTAAGCAATAGATTTACAATTTGTTCCACAAGTAATACAGTCTGCTCAGATTACGCACATTTTCTGTAGTTTTGATTTTACTACTGTATTCATTTAGCTCAGCAAATTTATAAAACTAATTAAAACAGAAGTACTTTTTTGATTCAAATTGTAAATGAAAAACAACGATCTAATGTAAAATGACGCTTGCAGAGAAAATAAGACCAACTGCAACTCTATAGGTATTTTATAACTTAGTTTTTTTAAACTAAAAGCAATCATTTTTATAGCAGATTCTTGGCATGGTCTTACTTGTTTTCATGTTTTGAGATGCCAAGAGAGTGAGAGATTAGGATCTGATTCAGCAACATACTCAAACATGTCTAACGTTAACCATGTAATTAGTCCTCATTGAATTCATTAGATCTCTTGTTTGCTGAAGCACTTTGCTGAACTGAGATGGTGTTACAGAGCCGGCACTGACCCCCAGATTACCACTTCAGGTACCGATGCATGTCGTGCGGCTCCCCAGTTCTTGTTAAGTCTCATGTCACCGAGGGAGTGAAAAGAAGCTGCAGTTCCCGGGCTATCAGCATCCCGAGGCAGCGTCTTCACACCAGGATTTTTCCTCGTGTTTGGAGTCCTCCTGTCCCCAAGTTAGTGCTGACAGCCGAGCTTCRTTACAATACGGAGAGCAAGGAACATGTAACGTTGTTTGAACTCATTTGATGACATGCCGTTGCAGGTTTAAACACCAATTACCACGTTTCAAGTGGCAAATCTGGAGGGAAAAAAAGATGATCATTTAATAAATTTATTATGAAGGCAAATGACTCATACATAAATCAAACTGCTTCATTAAGGGAGAAACTCAGTCAGCTAAATACAGAGGTGACACAGGTTAACTCCACAGTCGTGACACCAACTCTTGTGTCATTTCTCCTGAGCTCTCGCGACGAGTCAGTATTGCGGCAGTGCCTGGGGTTGCCGTCCCCAAGTCCTCTGGCAGCAACGGCATTTCTCGCGTCACCTTTCGCAACATCAAAAGCAGTCTAAATGCTAGGAGAAATTCGTAATGCTGCTTTTGACAGAGGTGGAATTAAAGACTTTTGTTCTTTTTTCCTGGGCGCGTCTCATGCAAGCCGCAGCGTTCCCAGCGCCTCCGTGATGCGTATAGCTGCATGCCTCGCAGTAACCCTCCCGGAGCAGGGTCCCGGTCCTGCTGTCTCCCAGATCTCTTGCATTAGTAATGTATCTATCTCAGCTGATGTCCCTGCAGTGCTGTGAACCTGTGTCTTTATCTGAACTGCCATCCCGTGCCATTCCCGTGTTTTCTCCTACTGCTCCAAGACTGATCTCTGCCCGCCGTACTCATGTGGCGGCCGTGGCTGCTGCGGGGCAGCCCACGTGAAAGGCATTTTGCAGGACCCGTCTCCCACGTCTGGGCACCCGTGGGCCACCCTGCACGGGCCAGGGCGTTTGGCTGACACTGTGGGGCTGTTCCCAAGGAGAGCAATGCATGTTTTGGCCTATTTCACAAGCCGATGCGTACCTCTCTGGGTCGTAGGTAATACACAGAAAGAGGTAGCAGGTGCTCTCAGGGATGGGTGAGCCATCTCAGTTATTGTCACCTTGTTTGCAAATGCCATGTTATTCTTTTATGCCCTGTGCTCTATGCTTTGGGAGTTAGTGAACGATGGCGATGACGGGGTGTATCAGCTGCAGTGAGAACAGCAAACAGYGCAGGAAGGTTTTGGCCACACAAAGACAAAATGGGGATAATTTTTCGGTGCCTTTGGAGCTTTTAGAATTGATGAAGATGTGGCGAAGATTTTAAATAACCCTGATAAAGAATTTATGCATCCTTCTGACCCCATAATGTTCTGCTCTCTGTGATGCTCTGCTCGCATGCGTAGCCTGACTCTCTCTTAATTTACTTATACCTTGAGCAGCAACAGGGCAGGCAGAGAAAGGCAGCACGAACACCAACCCACCATATGTTGTTTCTAATGATTGAGAATAGTGGGTGTGCGCATCAGTCTCCCAACGCATTCCTTAGGCCAGGGGCCTGTGGCACTACAGCTGTTGTGCTTTAATTTCCCCCTGTATTCTCCCCTCCACCGCTGAAATCTGCAGCCGGGAAGTTGAGGATGCTGTTGCTGTCATACGCCTTTGGAAGACGGCTCTCCTGCAAGGATGCAATTGCCGCCACATATTCCCCCCCCGAGTTACGCAGCCCAGTACCGGTGCCAAGTGACAGGGAACACGGTTACGGTTTGGGAATTTCAGGTTTTTCCAAGCCTCCAGCATTAAATACTTTTGTTCTCATTCGTGTGACAGAATCCATTGCGTTTTCCAGATTTGGGGTTGGTCACAGTGTCCTGCTGCTTTTGCACATTGATGTATTGCAAGGTAGTGCCTGAAATCAGCAATCGGAAGAGACGGTAGAACCGTGTCATTGCACTATTAGTTCATATTTTTATAAAACGGCAGGAATTCAGAATATAGCTCTTTTAATGTCTCATTCAAGCAGACAGTAACATTGAAATGTATTTTATTTGATGCCCAAGAGACACGCGCTAGCATTTATAGTGACAATAGAAATCTACTTGTATTCCAAACTCTTCAGGAGAAACATTGATAGCTTTATTCAAAATAATGGCAATCAGAATTGCTGAATCGCATTCCCAGAGCGTCTATCCCGGAGGAAAGTCAGCAGTGCCATTCTAGTCATAGTTCCAATAATTAAATAACATCTAAGTGAGGCRTATGTGTCTTCTGGTGTGTACTGCAGGGAGGGGGTAACTGTCGTGGTTTAACCCCAGCCGGCAACTAAGCCCCACCCAGCCGCTCGCTCACTCCCCCCCGGTGGGAAGGGGGAGAGAATCAGAAAGGTAAAAGTGAGAAAACTCGTGGGTTGAGATAAAGAYGGTTTAATAGGGAAAGCAGAAGCCGCACACACAAGCAAAGCAAAACAAGGAATTCATTTACTCCTTCCCATCGGCAGGCAGGTGTTCAGCCATCTCCAGGAAAGCAGGGCTCCATCACGTGTAACGGTTACTTGGGAAGACAAACGCCATCGCTCCGAACATCCCCCCTTCCTTCTTCTTCCCCCAGCTTTATACGCTGAGCATGACGACATATGGTATGGAATACCCCTTTGGTCAGTTGGGTCAGCTGTCCTGGCTGTGCTCCCTCCCAGCTTCTTGTGCACCTGGCAGAGCATGGGAAGCTGAAAAGTCCTTGACTAGTGTAAGCACTGCTTAGCAACAACTAAAACATCAGCGTGTTATCAACATTCTTCTCATACTAAATCCAAAACATAGCACTATAACAACTACTAGGAAGAAAATTAACTCTATCCCAGCCGAAACCAGGACAGTAACCCATGAATACAGAGACGGGAAATGCATCAGGATGGTCCCGGCTCCGCTGTGGTCCCTCTTCTCTTCTCCCCCATTTTTGGGGAGAGAAGTTTTCACCCACTACGAGTCACTGAATTTTGTGAGTTAGGCTGGCAGGGATGCTTAATAACAAGCAATAAGGATAGTTACACATTAAATAGACTTTATTAATCTGACAGACAGCGTTTATTTGTTATATTTTCTGGTACAGTGGTGAATTATCCAACAGTTGTGAAGCCTCAGGCGTAGGTGACCTTGTGGTGAATCTTGGCCATTTCATTTTGCTAAGGGTTAAAGGGAGGCTCGTTTCATTTTTATAGAAGGACTCAGGTCTCTGTATGAGCTCCACAAGAAGTAGCGAGATTCTGCTATTACATTAAATATAAGACCTGCTATGCGTTAAAATAAAGTGGAAGTCTGTGTTAAACTGGCACAAGGCAGAAATTACCCTCATATTTTGAAAGAGGCACTGATATCACGCAGAAAATAGTCTATTTGGAGATCATTCTGCTGATATTTTTCTCCTCTGTCTCTTTTTGGGGAGGAAAACAAGCTCTTGGTGGCTGAGGAGTTCATTTTCTCCCGCTGCTGCTTTTTTCATTGAAGTCATCATAATCCTCCATTTGTGACATCAGAGTTACTGGCTAGCGAGATAATTATGATTTCACAAACTGAAGATTATGACCTTCAAATGAGGAAGGCACAGCGGGGAGGACAGATTCCTAAGCAACAGCCATCGGATATTTGTGAAATATTTGCGAAAATGTCCTTGCAGTTTAAAAAAAAATGAGGGAGAGAGGGCAGGAGGGAAACATCCAAAAAATATTATCAGTCGAATGAGTTGCCAGCCAGCGTTTTTTTCCCCAAGTTTTCCATTTGGCGCCCATGATTCTCTAACCTGTCTCATTTAGCCTTAATGAACACGAGACATTTTTTTAGCATGCCATATGTGCTGTGGTCCTTAGGAAAAAAAATGCATCCAAATAACTTATTTTTTATGTTCTGACTCTACCCAATCATAATTTACATTTTGCACAGTTTGATGCCCATCTGCAACGTCTTTACTATCAGAAAAGGTAATAAGAAAGGGAGGAAAAAAACACAGGAACATGTTGAACGACTGACACAAGAAAACCTGGTTGGAAGAAAATCTTTTTTGTCCCTGTGTGAATAAACAACTCGGAAAATGGGTTGAAATCCTGTTGCCAGTGGTGGGGCCAGCTCCTGTATCAGCAATGCCTCGAGAAGAAGAGCCCCAGCAGTCGTCCGTGCGTCTCTGGGGAGTCTCTTGCTCTGTAAGGGGGTGGGCGCGTGGTCCCCCCGTGGCTGGGGAGGCTGAGGAGCAGCCACGCGTCTTGAAAATGAGCCCTGCCTCTTGGCATGAAGTTCAGAAACAAGTTCTCTGTACAGAGGAGTTGTGCCTCAGCCGGATCCTTACGTGCAGCTACAGGACAAGCTATTTAACAACCACAAACTCTCCCCTCTCCAAAGCTCCTTGCAAGCATTTCATCCTGAAAAGATGAAAGGCCGTGAAAGGGCATCTGTTCCTCTTCAGTCTTCCCTGTCCTTAAAAAAAACGGAATCACATATTTTTACTTTGGAGCTTGGCAGGAGGAGGAGGAAAGGAAGGAAACACCGAAGGGAGGTCCCAGACCGACAGCTCCAAGAGCACATTTCCACCGCGTGACTTTCTGCCTGATGGGGTCTTAAGACAGTTCCCAGGACGGCGTTGATGGACTGTGAGCTTCTCTGCGTCCTCACGTTCTGCCGAGCGCTTTGTGGGGCCTCGTTCTCAACGACTGCAACAAATGCTGACAATTAATTACATTTAGAAAACAATTAACGTTTTCCAAACAAAGCTCCAACTGTAACAATCCAGGTTAGTCACACCAAGCCATTGGAGAGCCCTGATACGGCCACGCCAGACAGAGGTCTGGCATCTCCGCAGCCCCACCTCGGCTTYCCCGTGACCCTGCGCAGGGCAGGGTGTTGGACGCAGGAGCAGGGGCTCTGGTTGTGTCACGGTTCTCATTTTTCTTCCTAATCACCTCGAAGGTCTATTTTTTTCCTTTAGTAGCCTGAGTCAGAAAATGCCCTGTTTCCCTTGCCTGGAATGGTACCGGTTCAGAAATGTTTCATTTTGATAACATGAGCTGACAGGAACTATTACAGCCTGACGAGACCTTCAGTTACTTCATCCCGGATTTTGCCAACTCAGAATTTAAAAATCGGTTACAGTAGTCGGAGTGGTGCTTTTAGCATTTTCCAGCCTTTGTGGGAAGCTAGCCGTGGTTTTACGATTTACAGACTCCTTAAATTTAGCAGGTGATTTAAATGACCAAAAAAGCAGCATTTCTTACTTACATGACGCATGGAAGAGAAATTCCTGGTGTTAATATTAACTCCCGGTGCTCCGTTTGGATGCGAGGAGCGGCGGGAGGCAGAGGACTGTACTGAAGGGGCACTGGAGGGACCGTGCGGCCGGTGATGCACAGTCTGGCCCATGGGCTAGGCTCTTTTGTCAAGGTGAAGAGGAAAGGTTTCTTGACATTGGGTATAAAAGCCAGGATTTCTCATAGGTCAAGATGTCCTCCACGCAGCCAAAGTCATGTTTGACTCTGTTTTCGCTTCCCCCGCTCTAAAATAGGGGTGTGATATTTGTACGTAGCTCTGAGACTTGGGAGGTACTTGCAGTACAGATGAGGTACTGGGGATATTTGAGAGCGATCACAGCTAATGTAACTTTAAGCTTGGCCATCTGAATGCTGGAGCCTGAAATATCCCAGCTGTTGTCATGAGGGCTGCTTTGAGAAGCAGAGAAAGCAAGCTGTCTCCAGCAGCTAGAGGTGGCCAGTTTACAGTCAGAAATACAAATCCCATCCAAATCCTCCCGTCCCATTTGAATCCGCAGCAAACTGCTTGTGATCAAGATACAGACTAATAACTATTTGTATAAAATATTTAGT
Source organism: Phoebastria nigripes (assembly GCA_035582835.1). NCBI lineage: Eukaryota > Metazoa > Chordata > Aves > Procellariiformes > Diomedeidae > Phoebastria > Phoebastria nigripes. The sequence goes on along the minus strand of JAYKAV010000089.1, from coordinate 230,385 downwards.
GACTAATTTCTCATTACAGATGCTTTGGGGAACACTGTAAGCTGCTTGCAGACAATTGAAAAATTAAAAAAAAAAAAAGGGAAATTATTGAATACATTATTCACTGCACATGATTTGACCGGCTTTAGGAACTGCAGTGTTAAACCACAAGACAGGACCCTGCAGAGCATCTGGAGTGTCTTTACCCACTAGTAGAGAATAAAGTAGCAGCAGTTCCACGCCAAGTACCACAGGAATGAGTATATATATTGCGAAACACAATTCATTTAAAGTTATAGCTTGAAAATGTTGCGGTTTGAGTGAGAACCGAGTGCAGAACTGAACCATTGACCTCCCTGAGCCTTCCTCCTGTGGTTGGCACTACTCAGAGCAATAAAGTATAATTTTTCTTCTAGTTAATAAACAAAAAACTCAGTTTACTTCTTCAATTTCACTTTTGCTAAATGTGCATCCGTGGCAATGAACTGAAAAAAACAGCAGAATAAATAAGTACAGACAAATACATGGAGGAGTTCAATTATCATTTTCCCCTATTGAAACTGCCTTTTAACAACTACATCTTCTGACTGACAGCTTATTAATACTAATTACATTAGATATATGCAACATAACTAATGCACTGGTACTTTCAATTATCTTCCCTTGTCTTCATTCCCTTCCCTGCTCTCCCATCCTCCCTTTTCATGCCCCGTAACCGCTACCTTGGGCTGCAGCTCAGAGCCAAATGGATCTGTCTGTCCGTGGGCAAAAGCCTTTTATTTCTTATATGGGTAAGAAATGCTGCAAACTCGGGCACGTGTTTGCGGGGCTGCATGGGTGCTCACCGAGGCACGTCGAGAGGGGAGCTTCCAGCCCCGGCGGCGGTGGGAAACGCTTTGGATGTTGGGGGGAATTTCCTATGGCGGTCCTATGAATTTCCTATGCAGGTCCCACACTGTCTTAGGCTGTCGTGGTCTCCAGCCCTGATTTGTACATCAATTTTCACAGCTTTTCCAGAGCACAGTGCAAACCCCGTGCTAATCCTGGTGAATCGGCAGTAGATGTTTTGGTGATCTGAGGTTGAAGCAGCACTGATTGACCCTCTCCTAATTATGAGCAAGTTCTGCAGAAGGACTCTGTGCCACTGGCCTTTTTCTTTTACAAAGTCACAGTCACTCCCCCAGGTCCTTGTTTAGACCAAAGTCCCCAGTAGTGTCTCAGCTTTGTTTTTGTCTGTTTTTTTCCCCCATATCTAATGAACTGTCAATCGCTTATGCAAATCAGGGTAGAAGAGACATTTAAAGGTTATTTATAATGCCTGAAAACATTATGAAATCAATCATTCCAGCTTTTACAGCTCCCCCTATTCAAGTGTCATTTAGATCTCTAACTTTTTACGTTCTATTGCTATAATAGTTCATGTAAGAAGACAAATATGTTTTGATTTTTTTTGTGTAAGCTTGCTGATTGCTAAAACATCTATGACAGTTGACATGGAAAGCAGGGAGGTTTTGATTAGGCTTTTCTGATATGTAAATGTTTGTAAATGAATTTTATATATGTATTTTAATTTTTTTTTAAGTTCTAGTTAAAAAGCAGGCAATGGTATCCCATAGCAATTACGCTTTAAAGGAAGAGACTGAGATGAACGTTCGTGTGAGTAACATGTATTTAAAGGAACTCTAAGAGTAAACATTGACTACTCCATGCGGAAAGTTAGTGGAGAGAGCCTTTAGTATTCACCAAGTATTTACACCGGGCTCTTACACAGTGAGTATGCCTCGGCTATAATATTCTGTAATTGCTAGAAGTTAGACTGGAGCCATGGTCAGACACAAAATGAAATGGTTGTCCAGTAAAACACTCAATAAAATCAGACTACTACCATGAACTTGCAAGTGATTTCCTACACCAGGTCCTTACACAGCAACGTTAGGGCTTGCTCCTTGCACCATTGATGACAAGTGGAGAGTATGTCTCTGTACAGCAAGTTTTGTGCCTGCTGTCTTTGAGATGTCCTGAACGGTGCTGGAAGGCAGCGCAGGGGTAAATAAGATCACTGCACCCCTTGAGATTTATTTTAATAGTGTTTTTCTATGGAGTACATTAGTAATTTTTTACCTGGTGCCCGTAAGAAAGCACCGCTGGGGTCATGGGGAGCCTGAGATGATGCGGGTGGTGGAGATCACCCCTGTGGGTGGTCCCACTGCAGCACCATGGGCCTTTGAGCAGCCCCACGTAGGCAGCTACGGCGCGTGTTGCTCCGGCACTTCGCGTTTGCAGGATTTTTCGGTAAGAAAGAAATCCAGCTGATGACAAATCTAACATCTGTCCTCTGCAGAAAAGACAAATAATTTGTGCTCGCTGGTTTAAATCGAGCATTTGGATCCTTAGGCACAGAGACAACTGGCAGCGTTTTCCTGTGGGGTGGGTACATCTCTCTTGAGCTTTTAAACTGAACTGAATTTATAGGCGCAGCTGTGCTTTTTCCAGGAGGTGAGATACTGGTTAAACTCAACAGGAGTTGTGCCCCAGAGAAGAAGGGTTAAAATCAATGTTTTGAACTGGATGCTAATTAAAGCTGAATCTTTCCTAGTCTCGGTGGTTTGAGCCCATTAAGCTTTTCGAGTGGTTTCCAGAGTGTGAATGCCAGACTGAAAAGAGCAATACAATTCAATGTTGGGGTCCTTGTTAGCTCTCCTTTCCGTTTCGTCCTCAAAAAGCCAACCTGATGTTTTCAAATAGCAAGTTTGCTCTTGTGGAGCATCTGCCATCTTCTGCAAATCACACAGGTTTGGATCAGAGGACAAACGAAAAGCCAGGATGGAGGAGGTTGAAGCCAAACCTCCCCCGAAATGGGGAGGTGTGGCAGGAGGTTCTCCTTGCTGGTCCATCTGCAGCCTTGGATCTCGCATTTGTATTGTGCCCTGCTGGCATTTCTGTTCAGTTTGATGGAGTTCAAGGCTCTGTTAATTCACCTGTTTTCTTTCATCTTTCAAAGTAAATTAACAGCTTTTTTAGCAGTATCATGGTAAATCTGTAACATTTATGTTGAAAAGGAAAAAGAGCTCAAAAGATTACCTAGGTGTCCAGCTGTGATAATATTACCTGCCTTGTAAAATGCCGAAGGTGACTTTGAAGATGTAAAGCAAATTAAGGATTACATTAATTTCCTTCTGATTTGCTAAAATTATTAATTCAGTATCACCAACTATCAAATAGTGTAGGGTTAGGTTTTTTTTAGGTATAAATGCGTAACTATTTTTGATACGCATGGCAAAGTACTGCCTTCAAGTCAATAAAACCTGTTTTGATTCTACCTGTAGTAGAGGTTGGTATGTCTTTTTTGTTTTTTACTGGTGTTTTCTTTATAATACAAGATTATAGTAGCCTGCATTCACGTTCAGCCTAAATAGTCAGAAGAATGAGTATTGCATAGCAATGTGATTTTGTAATGTAATAGTTTTGCATTGAAGATTCCCAAATTTTTTTCCATCTCTTTGCCTCACTGCATGGCAGATGTTACTCAGTGCGACAAAGACCATGTTCACATCCAAAGTCAGTCAGTGGCGGAACTGGAAACATGGTCCCTCTTTCCAAAACTTCCTAGTCWAAAACATCACTAGCAGTTTTGGAAATCTAATTCTCCCTTTTTCCAAATGGGTAATTTTAGTGTTTATCTATTCTATATAGCATCTCACATCAGTGTTGGAAGGTGCTCTGGTTGGCTTCTCTGCATGCAGGCACTCTTTGGAAGGGACTTGCTGATTCAATCTGCACTATTTTAAGGGATGCCATTCTTGGGCAAGCGCTTGAGTGCTTTCAGTAGTTTTGCTTCTGCCCCTTCAGTGTTGGCTTCTGGCTCTTCCCAGAAGTCTGCGTTCCCAGGGGCTGTGGGAAGAGTCGGAGGACGTTGCAATTGCAATGATTTAGAAGAGGATGGCTGACTCGGAGCTCAGATTTGCAAAGCTGGAGTGGATGACACAAAACTGTATTTAAATCTTTTTCAGCTCTCCTGTGTTCAGGCTGGAACATTTCATTTCTCTGGTGGAGACACGGGCTGATTTTTTATTCATTGTTCCTTAATCTCGATGCACTAGAGCAGGGAGGAGAAAGAAAAGTTGGGAATGGCCTGGAGCAACTATAAACCACCACAATGTAATGACAGTTTTTGGGATGGTGAGCCTCACCAGTTAGGGAGACTCACATCAGATACCTGAACTCCCTTACTAACAGTGAGGCAGAAAAGGGAATGAACCATTCTCCCAACAGATTAAAGAAATATAATTATCTGCTGGGGCAGAATCCTAAAGTGTCTTAACCCCAGGATTAATACAGAAACATATTTTCCAGTTCAGGTTCCCTATTTTGCCAGGCTTGGCTAATCCACATTTCCAGGGCAAGATGTAAGACACCGTAGTCAACGCTGTAGTCACCTATCTGCCCGTGCTCTTCTGCCTGTGCTCTGCCGGTGATGCTTCTAACACAATGAGGTCATTGTTTAAATTTCATTGCCTCTTCCATTAATCAGGAACAATTTGAAATCGTAAGAGCACTGTAGCATTTCTGTTAATCAATAACTAACCGAGCTATTAATTTTCTACTAATATGTTGTTCTTCAGTGTGCAGAGAGTGAAAACTTGTTGATCACCTGTACTGATCCTACCCAGCGCCCACGAGGGTCGGTGGAGAGACTTCCCTGGGCTTCAGTGAGTGCCTAGGGATGCCCTGAGATGCCCCGATGGAGGTGCTAAGGGTTGTGAGAAAAGCAGGAACTCTAAAGCCCCTCACATCGCTGCTGTTTTATTACTTCAAGGTTTTAAAAGCAGCCCTAACCCCAATTAATATTGGCAAGCTTGGGTTGTTTAAGTCTTAGGCTTTTTTGAAGATATCTTCTGCCTTTATTTTCCTTGAAAGATGTTTATTGATAAATTTGGTGCAAAACTGCCTTTTTAACAATGAAAGGAAATAACTGTGACGCTGAAGTACTTTAAATTGGGTTATGATGTGTATAGTAAGTTTGGACAGACACTGCTGACCCTTGCTGGGACCAGCAATATACCTTCTTCCTCTGCCACCGATTATCATTTCTATAGCAGGACCAAGGAGGAAGTATCCACGTTTCCATGCTCCTTGCAGTTCAGTGTGACACGTTGCTACGTACCCACCTTTAACATCTGCAACTGCCCCAGCGAGGTCTGGCAGAAGACCTCTGCTAGAGTCCTTACCAAATGTCCTGGAGCAGGATGTCAGCTGGAAAATTCAATAGCTATAAAATTTTACAGTAGCAGAGCTCTGATAATGAGTTTAACAAGTAATTAGCTGCAGTACCGCTTTGTTTTATAAAAGTATAGTAGTTGATGAACTTGCTATGCCACAATTAGGAGCTCATTAGCAAACAAAATTCATGGGTAACAAATACCTTAAGGGGATGTTTTTAGTAGTATTTCATGAAATCCTAAAATCAGAGGAAGAAGAGTAAGGAAATGTAAATTTTTTTCCCAGACATGCTACACACCTCCTGCGGGGCTGGGGACAAGGTGGGATCTGGAAGTCAGGACTGAAGCTCACCTTATTTGCTAGGGTTTGCATTCACTCACAAATTTTAGGCCTTTCCATGTCATTAGAAATGGCACTGCATCCACAGTTTATTTTGCCCAGCTAGTAAAACCCGTATTGTTTTTCTACTTCATTGTTTAGTTTGATGGTTTTAGAAAAAAGAATGCATTCCTTTTGCTATTGCAAGAGGACTGTATCTCAGGAAAGAGTTTTTTCTTTGGTTTTGATCTTTTTTATTTTTCAGTCTCATTGAGGAAATAGTAATCCTAACAAAGCTGGCAAAAAGTATTTCCTGGACTGCTCACGAAAAAACAGGAGATACCTTCCACGAAGCTATGTCCTCCATCAAAAAGTGTTTCTAGGAAATTTTTGCTATTGTTTATATGCTTATTTGAAGATGTCATTTTTTGTGGTTAACTTCACCTTGTCTCCAGAAATCCATCCCTTATTCTCTCTGTAATGGATAAAGCAGTAGGACAAAGAGAGCTGGTTTTACCCTTGTCCTGAGAAAAACCTTTTAGAAAATGATAATGGGCTTCTAACAAATGAGAAAGCTGGTTATCATTGGGGAGAATTAATCTTTGACTTGATTGAAAATACGGATGCCAAATTACAAGCTACGATATCCATCTGCTTGCTGTTATCCAGCAATATAGATTTATTGTGACATTTCAGAGAAGGAGTAAGAAAACATATGAACAACTGTTTTGGTTCATTAGCCCTTTATTGGTAAAGCATGGTGCTCAGCGATGTTAGAGGTGTACGAAAAGACAATCCTTCGGCTGAAATCGGTGCAATCGTTGCATTTACAAGGCTGTGCAGAGCATCCCCAAGGACAAGCTTACAAATTAGCTGCTGCTTTATGTTACTTGACCGCGAGATTGTTCTTTTGGTTGATACTGGAGTGATTCAGCCGGTAGCTCCAGGAGATGGGAGAAAATGTTGGGGTACATCCAGAGCCCTCTGCTGCTTAGGACACCAGACTCACTCATTCCAGGCAGATAAAACAACCTCATCTTTGCAACAGCTCCTTTCCCACCTCGACTCGAGACGGCTGCCGGCAGGGCCAGCCTGGGCGCAGGGGAGCCAGGGTCTCCTGCTCTACCAGAGCCAACCTGTCAGACCCAGGGCAGGCAAAGGAAGCACACCGGGACAGTGTCTCCCCCAATATTTCTAGTTTAGTCTCTTATCTCTGGTTGTCATCATCATAAGCCCTTCATTTGTGGCAGTTTCTATGAAGGAAAATCCATCTGTGTTGTCACTTTCTTTTCTCACAAGTATTTATTTTTAATCCACTCTAGGGGGCTATTCCATGGGTACAAGTGCATAGGCTGTTGATTTATTTGCAATTAAGGATCTCAGAGTCAGGATGTTAAAGCCTTCTAAGCCAACTCTCTTTTCATATGGGAGATCCTTTGGAAATGCACTTTAGGTTTATGACGCTGGCTTGGCTTAATTTAATTTACTGTTCACTTAACTGATTATTCAAAATACCAGATGTGACAGACAATAGATTCAGCTGAAATATTACCTCACAGGCATGTTCAACATATAGAATACGCTCTCCATATGTGAAGGTACTGAATGTCCCCCATCTACATCCAAGAGCAATCAGTTTGGTTTTGAAAGGCTAGTGAGGCYGAGTGGGAGACAAGGTCCCTCATTTCTTCTGTAACCTTTGTAGTAGCTGATGTGAGAGTCTAACCAAAGCTCTGTTGCGTGAGGTAAAATGTGAACATCTAAAAAGGCCAGCGGCACAGGATTTGCCATGTGTAAAACGTTTGTTGTTAAGTATTTACTGATGTTAGGCTAAGTAATTCTGCTAGCTGTACTTCAAGTACAGTAAAGGCAGGCGATAAAACGGTGACAGAAATGTGGAACATCCCAAGTTTTTAAGAGCGCGTGTCTTCTGGTGGCTGGGACGGTCTTTCTGAAGTGAGGGGTTGGACAGAACAGCGTTGGTAAAAGCATGCGTAGGTCACAAATACTTGCTGACTTTATGGTCATTGGTGCACTAAAACCTTGAGCTGGGGTAAGGTACAGGTGCTTCGAGAGCTGGTCCTTAGAGGTGGCATTGGCTATCAGGTAGGAACAGAAGAGTCTGCTGAGGCTTCCCTTGTTTTCTCTCACCACTGCATTTATCCATTGGAGCAGGATATGTTTGGTCAAAACAAGAGCAACGGAGACGTGATTAATTCCCGGAGTACTTCTAGTTCAGCAGGCAAGAGACCTTGCTTCTTTTGGAGAAGCAAACATCAGATGGCCATCATCAACGCTTTTGAAGTTTATGGTCTGAGGTTCCTTCATGTTGGGGTGGGACCTATCTGAGGTACTCGTCTAGACCTTTACTATTACAGAAAGATTAAAAATTAAACTTTCAGTAATGCAAGAACCTGAACTTCGAACTCCCATGTGCCAGTGGAATGTTAATCTGATCTCAGCAATACCCGATAAAGTCAATCTGTCTTCCTTGCCTAGTTAATTTTTAATTGTTTCTATGGAGTAGAAGAGCTGTGGTAGGTGAGACTAAGAGAAGGCTGCCTTACCACAGCCCCTAGATCCTGCTGTGGAAAGGGGAACAATATGAACTAAACTTCTATCATTATTTGTATTCTGGATTATACCCCTGTGTTTATTTATCCAAGACTTGGTATGTAGGCGTGTTCTCTAACTGACGTTCAAGGGKAATAGTACACAAAAAAATCTGGTTGTGTGTACATGTTCACAGTATACTGTCAAGCTGTTAATGGGAACAGTATTTCCTAGGTCTACAGCAAATGTTTTTAGCGATGCTAACTGGAAAAGAGGATTAATGTGATCAAAAACAAAACTACTTTTATCTCCAATTTTGGGGTGATTCAGTAGTCTATCCTGTGGTACTTCTCTCAAACTTTATAGAMATATTTAAAATTAACTTTTAAAGCATTATTTTTAAGATAATATTTTGATTTCACTTTGGTGATTTTTGCAATATTTCTGTCATTCTGCATCAACACTTAGAAAGCATGCAAGGGTGTAAAGATTAACACCCTGTGTCAGCACAGCACTTAACATGCTGAATTTTATCATCACTGTAAAGGGAGGGAACTCAGAGATTTTAAAGCATGTCTCCATTACATGGACAGCCCCAAATTACAATGCTGAGATAATGGCAAGCCCAGGCTCAGACTCTTGTTGAACCAGGGCCACCTTAGCCAAAACCACTCTAGACCTTCCTGTGCTTGCCCTGCCACCGTCTCACTGCTAGTAGGGAACAGGGCAGCTCTATTAGTGCCACTGATTTTTTTTGTGGGTCCAGGCGGCCCCCATGAAGAGACCAGCCAAGGTCAGAAAGACCTAAAGGTTCGGGTGGCTGCCAGGAGAAGTGTGTTAATGATGGACCTCAGCGGAGAAAAGTGGGAGTTAGAGGGTCCCCAGGTGGCTGCAGAAGGGGAAATGTCTTCCCTGTTCCCTTGAACGTGGACTTCTCAGAAGCATTTGTCTGCCTAACTTGTGCTGAAGTCTGAGCTGTCAGGCAACTAAAGGGCTTTCAAAACCTAACCCCAATTAATTAGCTGTTTGTAGAAAAAAGCTGCATCAGCAAGAAAATATAGAAAAGATGAAGCAATACGCTGCAGATGCAACATAGAGAACTGAAGCGTGCGCTTCTATCACTAGATTACCCCAACATGCGCATAACTCATTTAGGCAACCATAACCTGGAATAACGTTGAATTCCTTTTTTTCCCAAGGTAGGGTGCGTAGAAGAATTTTGTTTGCCTGGTCTCAGATCCGACCCCACCATGCCTGTTTGTCCAGTGCCCTTTAGGGGAACTAATTCCCTCTGGCAGTGTTGGAGGTGACAGCTCTGTGCAAATAATTAGCAGAAATGCAAATCAACTTAAGTATGTTTTTTAATACTTCCTGCCTGGAGCTGTGCTAAACTTAGCAGCTATGAATAAACAGCATCAGCGTTGCCCTCCTTGAAAGGACGAAGAGCCTCCTGGTATTTGGGATGTCTCTGGTACATTTGCTATCTCAGTGTAGCCAAGCCAAAACATTTAATAATGTGAGCAGGCCCTCAAAAATTACTGAGATTCATAAATGTTGAATGTTTTCATTTCTGAGCCTTGAAGGTATACTTAGCTAACATCTTTAAGCTTTTCTTTGCAACTGAAAGGCTGGGAAATTACTCCTGCTTAATGAAAGTGAGATTCTCATGTAATCACCTTATTTCAGGAGCAAGGCTTTTAAATAAACTCCAAGAGACTCATGATAAAATAGTAGGAACTGGCAACATTGAAATATGATCTTCTATCATTAAACCATTCGCTCTTAATTAGTTTTTATTTGCAATATTGACAGCTAATCTTCTCTCTCTATTATACATGTGCGACTTGCAATGATTGGCATAGCAGAGTATATATGTAGCTGAAGACATAATTTGATCCTCCCCACATAAGATTTCCAAACCACCCAGGATTTTTTTGGTAAAATTGAGGTGTCTCTGTGTAAGACGTGTGGGCAAAAGTCAGTAATTCCAGACCTGACTTTGATTTCCCCTGGTTTAGAGATAATGAGAGACTTACGGGACCAGTGACTAGATGCAGCCCAGTGGCCTGGCTAAAATAGTGGTGGATGGTGGAATAACTGTATGTCTTCCAACATCATCCAATTTTTGAAAAATAAATAAATAACTATCTTTTAGTTTCAACAAGGTGACATTTGATGATGTTCACTAATTTAAGAGAGACTGATTTATGCATGTTTAATTTTCACTAATGATGACTCCAGGGCAAGAAATGAAAATAAGTGCAGTTAATAATATGTGTATATATTATTAACACCTTTACAGATGGAGATGGTTCTCTTCCTGGTAGACAAATGTACAAGCGATTTGTGGAAGATCCAAATGACTCAGGGCTGTCAGAACCTCTCTCCAATTTACCAAAATGTAGAGAGCAGGAATATTTGGACAGTAAAAATTCTCAGCTGATGAACTGTCCTTCAAAACTTGTATGAAAACTGTAAGTAAATACAGTAAGCAGCCCGATCCCTTATGTTTTGGGGTGCTGTATAAAAATGAAATGCTATGTATTGCTGTTATTATTATACCCTGATTGTGGCTGGCTTCTCCTCCCACCATACAAATATTAAGAAGGATGCAATCCTTGAATTCAGTCTATGTGCTGACAGACAAAACTTATTGTGAATATTAACGTGCTTGGTCTAATCATCTGCTATTTTTTGTGTAATTTACTTGGTCAGGGAGTTGGAATTCCCTCCTAGCTGTTACGGATTCAAGCATTTATGCAAAATCCTCCAGTCTTGAGATTTACAGTGGATTATCTACAAATACTTGAATACATTAGTGCAGTCCTTTAAATGCATTCCCTTTATTTACATACAGAACAAATAACAAGCAACTTGAATGACAGCACTGTAATTCCATCAAGGAGCTCGTGTCCTGAGAAACCACAGAAATTACAGCTCCGTAACCTGGATTTCATTCGTTTTTCATATTTAAAAAAAAAATCCACAGTTTCATAAATTGTGGAGCTGATGTCGTGTTTGGAAGAGGAAAGAGCCAGAGAAGGGATGGGGGTGGCACTCTCTCCTCTCGTCCACTTCTACCACAATCCAGGAAAAAATCAGTTATTTCCTTGGTATCACCATGTCCATCAGTGCAACACCAGATCAGAGAGTAAACACTGGATTCATGTTATCGATGGGGCGAGGGAAGATTTACTGCGATTGATGGTGCGGGTTTGAAGAGCTCCTTTCAATCTGACCCACCTGGGCTAAGGACGGGTTATCCTGCATCTGTGGCTATTTTATGAGTTTATGCTATTTGCATTGATTTATGAGGCTGCTGCACTCGCGCTCAATTGCAGATTATCGCAGTACATTGGCGGGTGAATTGATGCGAGAAAACCAGCCTGGGCTTGGTTTCTGTTCCAAATCTTCCTTCTGGAAGGAAGGGAGAATAAAATCAAATCCAAAGACTTGCAGACTTACCTTTGTAGTAAGAGAGACGGGTTCCTGCCGATCCCAGAGGTAAAGGCCTAACAGTTTCCATGGAATAGTCAATTATCTGTTTCATTGCACAAGCCAATATCTTTTCTCAAAAAGATGTATTAGAGTGTTTAGCCATTCAAGTGATCCATCTGGCTGAGCATTCTGAGATGCTCTTTAACTTGATTTATCAGGCCCAGAAGCGGTGTCCTTGATAGCTTCTGGGACTGTATGGGGACTGTCCATGCATCTGCTTCGTAGTCACAGGGGCTCATGACCTTCAGTTCCTAGCAGAAATAGGGCCTGTGCCATCACACTTCTCAATCAGGACAGCCTTATTTCACATTAGCGTGAGGCTGCAGTGTAATGGTGGGATTTTAAAATTGCCGTTGCGGATGAGGGCTGAGGGGCCACCAGATGCTTCCAAGGAAAATGCAAGAAAGCCCCCAGGCAGCAGATCCCTGATAAGACACCGTCTTTTTCTCCAGCAGAATCTGCACCTAAATCCTAATGGAGTCTGGCTAAACCCCTGCGGCATGAGATTGTATATCCCCTTTAAATCTCCTCTATTTGTAAAATACACATTACGGCTCCAGTATTCACGTTATCCCCATTTCCGTCGGGTATCACCTCCAACACAGTTAAAATGTGGCACAGTGCAGTTACTGGGTAAGTCACTTCTCTTGTGTTCTCGTCTCGTTGCGGCGGGGGCTGCGCCGATCTGCAGCCACGGAGGGTTGGGTTCGGCTACGAGGCGCCCGTGGGAGAAGGCGGCTAAGCTCCCCCGTAAAACAGGGAATCGGGATTGCAGCGTATCTGGGTCAGGCATCGTCGGCGATTGCTGCCGAGCACACGGTGAGATGCCGTCCCAGAGCCTTGGACTTCAAAGGGGGGAGGAAAACACACCCCAAGAAGGTGCTGGCTTTGTATTTAGGACCAGAGGGGTGCTCAGCGTTGAAGGTAGGACCCAGCTAACTGCTAACTACAGGGTACTGGGAACTGCTGTAACATAGGAGCAGCTAGAAGGAGGTTATATGTAATGTTTACATCCTCAAAGTGCATTTCAAGGCAAAAACATTTACTGTAACACAAGTAAATTAAATCAATGCTGTAATATTTTAATTACTAAAAACTTCAGGCGAAATCCTATGTATTTTCTTCTGGGCTATCGTCCAGCTTTACAGCATAAATTCTTTAAAGGTAAATTATTAAATTAAATTAAGCTTTGGTTCCCACTTGCTGCTTTTTAAAAGTGAAAATTGCCACTTGGCAATGATTTATTCTTCTCCCCCCGCCCCCTTTTTTTTTAAGCAAGGATTGCAACAAAGTTTAAGTATGAATGCATTTTGGAGCAAATGGAGTTATATATTTAATATAATCCAAAACAGATTGTCTACTCAAACACTGTTCATTAAATGAACTGTCTGCAAGTGTGATTTACAGTGCAACGTGGTCATGTGAATGTCTGTGTGTATTTAATAACTGCACAGTAATAGCTTATTGGCAGGAGTGGTAATTCGATTTTGGAGTTTTATCTTATTTTTGAATTTCTGGACCATGAAATCCTGCTGTCTGACACACTTTTCCATTGCTTAATCTCCTGACATTTGTGTAAAGAGCAACAACTTTCCTCCTTACTGAAGATCCAGTGCCCTGCTATGTATTTTTTTATTGCTAACCCCCCCCAGTGCAGCTATTCACGTAACATACACCCGTGTCAAATTTATGGGCTCGGTGCCACAATACAAACTGGAGTAATAGACCAAAATATTGACATTTAATGAGCTAAGACCTCCAGTCTTGGAGAAGATAAAATCATAGAATCACAGAATCGTTTCAGTTGGAAAAGACCTTTAAGTTCATTGAGTYGAACCGTTAACCTAGCACTGCCAGGCCCACCACTAAACCACGTCCCTAAGCACCACATCTACACGTCTTTTAAATACCTCCAGGGATGGTGACTCCACCACTTCCCTGGGCAGCCTGTTCCAGTGCTTGACAACCCTTTCGGTGAAGAATTTTTTCCTAATATCCAATCTAAACCTCCCCTGGCGCAACTTGAGGCCATTTCTTCTCGTCCTATCGCTTGTTACTTGGGAGAAGAGACCAACRCCCACCTCGCTRCAACCTCCTTTCAGGKAGTTGKAGAGRGCGATAAGGTCTCCCCTCAGCCTCCTCTTCTCCAGGCTAAACAGTCCCAGTTCCCTCAGCCGCTCCTCGTAAGACTTGCTCTCCAGACCCTTCACCAGCTTCRTTGCCCTCCTCTGGACACGCTCCAGCACCTCAATGTCCTTCTTGTAGCGAGGGGCCCAAAACTGAACACAGTATTYGAGGTGCRGCCTCACCAGGGCCGAGTACAGGGGCACAATCACTTCCCTCGTCCTGCTGGCCACACTATTTCTGATACAGGCCAGGATGCCGTTGGCCKYCTTGGCCACCTGGGCACACTGCTGGCTCATATTCAGCCGGCTGTCGACCAACACCCCCAGGTCCTTTTCCGACAGGCAGCTTTCCAGCCACTCTTCCCCCAGCCTGTAGCGTTGCATGGGGTTGTTGTGGCCGAAGTGCAGGACCCGGCACTTGGCCTTGTTGAACCTCATACAKTTGGCCTCGGCCCATGGATCCAGCCTGTCCAGATCCCTCTGCAGAGCCTTCCTACCCTCAAGCAGATCAACACTCCCGCCCAGCTTGGTGTYRTCTGCAAACTTACTGAGGGTGCACTCGATCCCCTCGTCCAGATCGTTGATGAAGATAYTAAACAGAACTGGCCCCAGTACTGAGCCCTGGGGAACACCACTCATGACTGACCGCCAACTGGATTTAACTCCATTAAGGATCTACTAAGGATCATTTTCTGCATAATCTGTTGTGTTCTGTATTTAACATTCTGAGCTTTTCTATTGATTTGAAGTCGAAACTCTCTTATTTAATGTACTTAAGGAACTAAATCAGTAATTCTTATTCCACCCAGAGACTTTTAAGTGTGCTCTCCTCCTTATGGCTTGCAAGTTTGGCAGGTTAGCACCTGAATCAACCCACATCATACTGCCCTTGTATTTTCTGAAGGCCCTGAGAAACAGTTTTAGAACCAAGTGTTGACAGTTTTCCTTTGGAGCAATGTCCAATGTCTGTAACATCRCAGCTGTGCTTCCTAGAGAGGTTAGTGGTCTGAGGGGCTCTCCCATGCCTATGGAGAGCTGCCTCGAGGCCGCTCCCCAGAGCAGGATGAGGACACAACACTTGGGATGGCAAGGAGGACACAAGGATTGCGATGGCAGGATTCATTAAGGAGATCTTTGCCATGGCCCCAGGGGAGCCGTGGCCCACACTCGGGTGTGTGTGGCTGACGTGGTTATGGGGTAGGGAGGCTACATGCAGTCAGCCAATATTGTCTGATAGGGAATTACTATTAATTTGCTTTTTTTTTTTTTCATCTGCCTTTGCCATAGCCGTGGAGAATGATGTCTTCAGCAAGTTCGGCTCCCGCCTTCCCACCCTTTCTTTCCTTTCTCATGAGAAATGCACTGCATGATTGAACAAAATATTTTGAGTACCCATAATCAAATATAATTCCACCTTCTGAATCAGTCAGCAGTGTAACGGCTTCATAAAGAGTTCCAGGGGCCCAAATAATAGCAAACCCACCCTCTTACATGACAACACAGGCATCAGCTGTCATCTCCTCACGTTGGTAAYGCAGGTTCTTTAATTCGCTTGTCATTATTTTAGTGTCTTTCTGCCTAGTGGAAYGCTATTGTCCCCGTAAGTACAGGTCTGAATCAACTAATTATTCATCCAGGATTAGAACTGAAATCCTTGCTTTAAGACTAGCTCTACCCCTGAAATCATACTAGTTAAGATTTTAATTATTTTAAATCATATATAAGTTGTTTCCTTTAAGTATTGGTGCYAATTAGTTGTCAAATATGGTTGGGCAGTGTAGATCTGATGCAAAAAATATTTTTCTATTTTTTTCTTTTTAATAAAATAGATATTAGGTAATTCCTGAACCTGTAACCAGCTTGCTAGTCCAGAGGGAGGGTCACAAAGCAACTACTAATGGGAAAGTAAGATGATGCAGACAGTTAACTAAAACAAGGTTCATTTATGGAGAATTACAGGTGGGAAAGAAAGTTTTACAGCGTAGAGGTTTCCTCTACCCCTACAAYAGTGACAACCAAACCTAAGGGCCCAAAACAAAGCCTTTGGAAATCAGCAGATAACTTTTAGTTAATAGTGGATAACTCGGAAGTTTTATTTCTATTTATATTTGTTATGAGGAAACAAACAGAAAAGTAAAGAAAACAAAATGGGAGAGGTTTGCACCAGCTTTTTAAGCAACAACCCATACTGAGGGCCGGGCCTGAGAGGGTCATTGGAAATGTTTCAGTTAAAGAATTGTGAAGGAATTGTTGGGCCTGAAAAGTTTGAAAAGTTTCTGAATAGGAAATCATGTCAAATAATTGTGATTTTGTTATTGTGTTTTGATACTGTAAAATATTTTCATGTTGCTGCTTTGTTCAGATGTATTTTAATGCTTCAGATCCTACTTAAACATTAATCCTCATGATATGTATTCATAGCACATACATACGTGCTCTTGTTTTATGATCCAAAATTATCTTTCATTGTCTCAAGCTGAAGCATTTTAGCATTATTACAGCAAATCTTTTGATTGCTTAAAGTAAATTATTTCTCCATTTTTATTTTACCAGAAAGGTTGAAATAGAAGAAGGGTTTGGTATTCAGCATGGCAGCATCTCCTGCGAGAGGCTCCTACTCGGAGCAGCTCTGATGTTTTGTGAAAACAACAGCAAAGCAGTGGTAGAAGATATTTCATGAATCATGAATGTGTTTTAAAGTAGCTTTTGCTGGCCAACTCTTCTTTCCTTGAAATCAGTGATGAGACCCCGTGTGACTAGAGGGAGGCCAGCACCAAACAAAAACCCCATTTGAAAACCCCGTTTGAAAACCAAAAATGTTTATTAGAAGAGACAAGGTGTTTTGCAGAACCAATATAACTCATAATCATCACTTAAATGCACAATTTTCTTTCTTTCTTCCCCTCAAAAGGAGCTTCATTAACACTTGTATGTAGTTTAAGAGACATTAGTATTCACCTTCCATTCTCTTGACAAAGTGTCTGGCTACGATGTGAAGGCCCATGTGCCATTAATGTAAACCCATGCACAATGCAGATTGCCTCCTATATACACGATTTTTTTGATAACCGGAAAATTAGGCAAGAAAGGGAAGAAAATATAACTGGTGAGATTGGAGCAAAAGCAAGCTTATGTGTCCGACTGCAAGAAGTGCATGARGCACTGGTGGCTTGGGTGGAATTCGGTGACCTTGCTGTAACTGTTCAAGGATTTTAAAGATTTCCTGAGTTTTGTGAGTTTTTTTAGTTAAAAGAGCTGGTAACGAGAGCCAAAGAGATTGGTGAGTCTTAAGCTGCTCTCTGTGCTTGTGGAGTTTTATCAGTCTTAGTTTCTTTCCTTTATATGTGTGTATGTTTGTATCTTATCTCTATACAATAATAGTATCTAGCAGGCTAGATAACTATTTGGTGCCTGTAAGCGTGTTGTCTGTATGCTCAGAAGTTTTCTATCAGGTAAGTGAATGCAAACTGCAGAAGCTTTGCAAAATTGATGCGTGCATTAGGGGAACGAGGAACCTGACTGCATTTCTACTGACTGCATTTCTACGCTGTTACCACATACCGACTCCGTCTTTGAAGGGTTCTTGTCCCGTTAACTCTGGCTTCTACTGTTCTAATTGATACACCATGGGGTTCAAAAGCATTAAGGCTATATGACAGTACCCAAGACAGTGGTCAGAATCCCCCAGAGCCACCACAGTAGCAGTGAACCCTGATTTGCAGTGTGTGCAATCTACAAAGCATGCAGTGTTATGTTGATACCTTCTGCCGTCAAATCAAAATGCTTCTATTTACCAGCTCTTGGCACTACGAAGCACAGAAGTGTTTCAGAGTTAAAAATGGGAAATAAAAGTGAAAATTCAGAAATCTGGTTTCCTGAGTGCCAGGAGAAGTGCTGACTTGCTTTGCTTTTTTAGGCTGTGGGCTAGTATAGACATGACATAGCAGAGGACAGCAATACTGCAGGAGCTTCGAATGCATTCAGCAACCACTATCACAAAAAATACCATCCTTTGGTAATTGGAAATTTCCTTTTCCCTTTCCTTTTCCCTTTCCTTTCCTTTCCTTTCCTCTCCTTTCCCTTTCCCTTTCCCTTTCGCTTTCGCTTTCGCTTTCGCTTTCCCTTTCCCTTTCCCTTTCCCTTTCCCTTCCTTTCCTTTCCTTTCCCCTTCCTTTTCCCCTCTTTTCAAAGCCATGTGCATCAGAAAACACCTGGTAAAAGCAGCAACAGCTGCTCTTTGGGCTTGGAGAGGACCGGCTGCCCACAGAAAAAGGTGTGCTGTGGAGGGGACCAGGTGGCACTGAGGACTCCACTCTGCCTCTCCAAAATGAATTTTGGCATCCAAGGAGGAGGGGAAGGCCATCTGCACGAGGCTTAATCATACTAGTGTATGCTCAGCCGTGTCGGCTGTTTTATCTTGCCAGTGCACTCTGTGTTCGCCTCTTCCCGATGTGTCATCCAGTCCTTCAGAAATTGCTGAAATCATTCRTTTGGTTCTCACCTTTGGGCTTTGCCCTGACTTTGTTGACACTGCTGCGAAGCCTGTACCTGCTTCTGCATACATTGAGCATACCAGGTACCCAGTCCCAGCTAATAGTTGATGTTTGTTAGAGAGCACCTTTGAATCCCTCCCGCAGCCATCGTTGTTCCCTATCGATCCTCATGAACCTCTGAATCCCTCCCGCAGCCATCCATCCTGCTGTTGTTCCCTATCGATCATCATGAACAGCACTTCCCCCTTCTTCTGGGATCCAGGCACACACCTGGTTTGCTTTTTAACTGATCACAAAATCAATCACCACCACAAAAAAAATCCACCAAAAAAGAAAAGCAGAGCAAAATAAACACAAACCTGACACTTTTTGCTCTGGTGCTATTGATAAATGTGCTCTCTACTCATACCTAAAAGGCTGTTGTACATACTTACGCTGTTGGTGCCATGCCATAACAAAACCCAAATCATTCCTCCCCACTCTCCATATCTCATCTGTTTAGGCCTCTCAGATGTTCTTATCTTAATGGAATTTTGCCTTACAATCCAGAAATTGTACCAGGGGGCTCTTGCATATCCCAGGCAATGCTTTAGTATGCATATTATAGCACTGCATTGTCATATGTTACTATAAATAGCTCTCACAGAGAGTCCATATTTCTGCAGAGATTTGCCTGTCAGCTCTTAACAATGGTAGTCGTTCACAATGGGAAAATAGAATACCAGCTCCATCAACCTTTGACAGACTAATAGGGGTTATTTGACTTTCAATTTTTCATTATCGGGTTTGGCAGCCACAATCGTCACGTTGAAAAATACAAACTGATCCGCACTGCAACAAGAGAAAATGCTCCTGGTCCTCCTTCAGCGGGTACACGACTGCCTGCAATGCTGTGGTATGTGGCCACTGATAATACAGGACATAAAACCAGCTTGTAATGTACCAGAAGTTCAGAGATCCCAGTATTGGCCTTTTTCCCCCCGCTTTTGATAGATGGAGTAGAGTGGAATAATCTTGTATTGCTGCAAAACCCCCACACCTGAGTCTGACGAAAGGATGCTACCTCTGTCATGAGGGCCATAAACCACCCGTTCAGGACCGTGGCGCTGAACTGAGCCTCATCACTGTCCTTTTGGCCATTGCAGCGCCTCAGTCTGTCCCCTGTACTCACATTGTCACGATGTGCTGCATGCTCTTGTAGAAACGGCTTTTTTTGGGGAAGTGACATTGTCACGAGGCTGCTGTTCTGGGCTGTGCAAAAGGTGAATCACTTGATAAACATTTCAAATTCAGCTCAGATTTGCCACTGGCAAAAAATGCCACATGAGGGTTGGAAACGCAAAGGCTTTTACTTTGTCTGTGATGTGACAAAGCATCTTTTTACACCAGGATAACTGTCTTGGTATAAAATCTGGCAGCAATAAAGGACAATGATCTACCTGAGGTCACTGCTTTTACCACAAAGTAATTAGTCAAGACCAGCTTTATAGGCCCTTTACAGGACCCAAACTGGCTATTTAGAAGGAGAGATAAAACATTAACCTTTTTCCTGGCGAAGATGTAGGCTGCGTGTCACACATTTCAGTAAGGTCCCCTGTGTGCACAGGTCAGCGCCATAGGTGCCCAGGCCCTGTCAAGCAGTTGGTTGTCAAAGCTGGGTCGGAGTTTGGACAAGGAAATATATCATAAATAAGAGGCATTTGGCAGGTTTCAGTTATACAGATGAAAGGGGTTAAACTGGAATCAAACAACATAGATAGTTGTCCCTGCAGAAGACATGAAGTCTGATGTGCTTTGGTGATACCCAGTGCACGGGTGCTCAGCGGCTTTTGAATATTGGACTTTCCCTTGGAAAGTTGCCTGCAAAGGCTCTCCAACCTCCTGCTGAGTATCCACTGTCACAAAAGACAGCACCTTAGGAAAAAAATCTAAAAATGGATTTTCAAGTAGTCAATGTTCCTCTAATTACTTAAGAATAAGCACCAGTAGTAGGTAAGTCTTCTAGCATGAACCTCCATGTAACTCAGCAAGGTTAAGAGGGGGCTGCCCCGAGGACCTTGATCCATTATCCAAACCTAAATCCTAGTGGCTTTATATTTAAGGGCCATCCAACACATTTAAATATAAATGACTGCATGACTCTGTTAGTTCAGAACATGGTCTAGCACTGGCTTACCTTTATAAATTACAAGGGCTGACCCTTAAAAATCACAGGAAAACCTGCTTTAATGGGAACCACAGCCCAAGGTACTCAAAGGCTGTCCTCCTCTACAGACAACAGTGGGGTAGCTTAGTCCCAAAGCTTAGAGATGGAAAATTTCTTTGTTTCCTTCTGACTCTGGCACAGCAGCTGCGGGGATTAATTGAACTCATGAAATCTATTGATTTTCTGTAGCTGTTATTAAAAAAAAAAAAAAGCACTTTTGCACCCTGTGAAAGGTATGACTATCACTAAATTGTGTGCAATAAACCAACAAGGCTCCRGTCTGTTGAGAAACCCAGAGTCACATTACTCTCCTAATTTTATTTCATAGCACAGAGACTTTTATTATGTTACTGAAACTTCTGAGATAGTCCTGCTGTGCCATCAGCATCATCTCAAGGAAGAAATCCTTCATGGTCCCCACATCTCTCTTGCGGATCAGCAAGAGAGATGCTGACTTGCTGGAGAAGCCACCCAGCCTTGCCGAAACGGAGGTTCTCGCTTCTGCAACTAAAACCTGTTCAGCATAAAGGCTTGTGCATTCTGCATGATCAGATGTTTGAGGAATAAACGCGACGCTCATGTTCTTTATCTCCATGTAAACTCCCATGAGTACATCAGGAAAATGAATTTCATTTTAGAAGATCTGAAGTATTCCACTTGCGATAAGACATTAAGTTTTTTATTGCTGACCTCCCTGCTGATAGTTCAGTAAAAGGAAAGCTGCTTTCACCAAAGCAACTCAGCAAAGTCCTCTCTACTCAGGCCTCAGATAGTTTCCAAGAGCTGCGTTGTTTATAACATTGAATAAATTACCTCCACTAATAACAGGAATGAAACCAAATCGCATGGTGTGTTTGGGGCTCGTTCTTCCTTATCACTTCAGTTGATAGATCTATAGCACTGCAAATAGATTGGTACACAAGCGTTAGTTTTTCTTTTTAAACACGRTTACGTTTTTATATAAAAACCAAGTTGTATTTTAAGACCAGACCAAAATCCAAAGACAGCAATGTAATGTTTTTCATCTGAGGTTMTCTATCTTAAAATATTTTGCTTACGTATATTGTCATCTTAAGTGGCGCGTGGTGGTGGTKGTAGCGATCTATATATTGCTTTAAGGCTCTCTTTCTTACTTATTTTAGTGATGAGGTTATGGATTGTGTCATCTCTACTAAACAATGTGGTTAAATAAATCCCATACCCCGTTCTCTATAAACTAACAATTTATTGAGTCTTGTATTAGTCATGTGCATGATGATGTATTATGAGCAAATTCCTTTCTGCCTTCTGCATTAACTAGAAGGGATTTTAGAGCATACCTGTTAGATTTGATTTCCCAGATCACCACAGCATACCGTTTTTTGTTTTCTATGTTTTGGGGGAGTTTTTTGCTAAGTAGTTGTTAGATAACTTAGCTAATGATTGGAAAGTGCTTTGCAAATGAAAAAGTACAAAATACCTGGCTGGTGGTCACAACATGATTAATATTTTAAAAGGTAATTCTACAACACGTGTCTCAGGCAGCAGGAGGAAAGGAGTCCACAGCCAGTCTGCGTGTTGTATGAAAAACCAGTTCAGTCTTTGGTTTAAAGTTTTCCAGTTTGTATCTCCATTGGCCTTAGGAAAGGCATATATATTTATTAAGATAAAAGGCATTTCTCTTTCTAGTTCTCTAAAGACCTGAGTACAGGCTTATAACTCTCGTTACGCATAGTGAGAAGCGTGTGAGTAGGCAAAGAGGAACAAATAGACGTTGCTTATGTTTTAGCACTCCTGATGGAGTTTTGTGCGCGTGCGTCTCCTTCAGAGGACACATTAGCCTTTCAGGACTGCAGTAATTGGAGTCTGTTTTTAAACATTCCCTCTTCGAGCCGTTTAAGCATATGGAGCCTTTCCCATTTTTCACTCCGCTGTTGGCAGCGGTGCCTTTGCAGTTTCAGAAGTTGCCCCTTTTCAAGCATGGCAGGTYGTGTCATAGTTGAGAAACACGACAATGGTGCGCAATTGTCTTGATTAGATGGATACCAGAGAGTCAAAGGCTTAATGAGGTGCTCTGGTGCGTAATCATCATCACTAATGGGTACTTGCTCAGAGTGCATTATTCAGCTAGGATATATTGTGTCCTGCACACTCTGGCTGTAAATAATGTTTGCAACATTGCACAATTTGTTGACCAGCTGAACGAGCTTTCAGTGAAAACGTTTAAAAATCATCTTTATTTTAAATAAGAGTCTGTGTCTTTCCATACAGTACCAATGAGAGCCGCTTTCGGAAACTGTGTGGGCTGAATGTTGGAACTGGTTTATTTTGCTGCAACAAAAAGACCTTGTGGTGTTTAACTGAGCCTGCATGAACAGGCTCAGACTGGGGGCCAAGGTACAGGAGGAGGAGGACCAGGAAAAACTTTTTCAGGAAGGGGAATGTTGACCATGTCATGTCATTGATGAGGAAAAATGGATGTAGACAAGGGAAAGGTCTGCATCACCACGGGATGGGGGCTGAGGGAAGCTTATCTCAATGACAGAATCGTATTTTGATCTCAGGACTCAATGAACTCTTTGCGCTGGCTCCCTGTATCTTTGCTCCTTAGCTGACACCTTGTTCTTGTGGTCCTGCATGCCAAAAACGGTTTCCAATGATACTGCCCTTTAATTAAATTGCAGGCTGTGACTGTCCTTTGGGGGAGAGTCAGCCGTGCTGTTGTCCCCGTCCCCTCCTGGCAGCCTGGTCAGATGGTGGCTCCAGAAGACTGTGTCCAACTCTTCCTTTGCAATAGTGAGTTGGTTACAGAAAACACTGAGGCTGGCTCAGGTTTAATTACCATTAAATTAAGGCAGCAGTTATAGCTTTAAATTGCATATTCTAAATGAAAGGAGAGTGGATGTTAAACTTAATGACCTGAAGGAAACACTCAAGGCCAGAGGTGTAGGAGCGGGGATTGATCTAGAGACCTGTGGTTTGTAAAGCCAGAAGGGACCAGTGTAATAATCTCTTCTGACCTCCTGAAGGCTACCCTGAATTAATCCAGCGGAGCTGGGGTGTACCTGTCAGAAAACATCCACTTGTGAAATACAGGTTTACAATGTTGAAGAATGCGGCTTAACTCTCGATAAATCATTTCCAGTTGTTAATTACTTTCACTATTAAAAGCCAGCATCTCATTTCAAGTCAGAACTTGCCTAGCTTAATTCCCAGCTACTGGATCGTGTTATAGCTCTGTTTATTTCATAAAGAGGCTTCAATTATTGAAATTCAGTGTCCTCTGTAGGTATTAATAAGCTGTGATCAACTTGTGCCCTCTCCTTTATTCTGATAAACTGAATAGATTGAGTTCCTTCCTTTTCGCACTTAATACATATTTACTATTCCTTTAATCATTCTTGTGGCTGTTTCATGCAAGACCCATCATGGGGACAGCACTGCTACGTTGCTGTTGTAGTTGTACCAATTCACATGAAGAGAGTGATATAATCTTCCTATTCCTGTGTGGCTTTATTCTGCTAACACTGTCATGGAATGCATTAGCCCCTTTGCTACAATGGCAACGCCTGGTCATGATTTCCAAGTTTTTTCTGTTTTTTAGGCCCTGGCTTCCCAAAATAGACTTCTCCAACCTGTACAAGTGCTGTATGTTCTTTGATCCTAGGATTTAGTTTATCCTAATTCCTAATTAGGATTTAGGACTCATTCAGTAGCTGTACTGTGGAGCACATAATGTTTGCTTGTGTTGATCTTACCAGGTTGCTTTGAATCAATATCTTCTCCACTTCATTATTTACCATTCTCCTAATCTTTGTCAGTGATCTGACATTTTTATCAAATAATGTTTTCGTATTTTCTTCTAGCTTGTTGATAAAAATGTTGTATAGCTGAGGGTCAATTACTCAGGGTCCTCGCAGGATCTCATTAGAAACACCTACCACTCAGTGATTCCTGTGTGGAGTGATTGAAACGCAGTAAGATCAAATGAATTGATTGGTGAAGTGATATAGGAAGCAGTGACAATTAGGAAACTGCCACATTAGACAATGCTGTGATGGTAGAAGTCAATGGCAAACCATTTGGTGGCATTGCCTTTTAAAAGAATTTTGACTATCTCCGTAGAGAAAATAACCTCTTGTTATAATACAGTTGCTCTGGACTGGGACTTTTTAAGGCAAAATTTTTATATTGGAAGAAGCTTCAGTATCAACATGGCTGTGATTTTTAAAAGGTTGTGGTTCATTTCAGTTTCGTTTCTTTTTGGCCTTGTTTTTTCCTTGAGGAGCCAATATGTATTCACCGGCATAGGCAGAGCCATACCGGCAATAGGAGGGTTACCTAAATAGCTGGTGTATTCTGATACGCCTTCTTTCTCTATAGTAGTTTTTATTGTTATTTAAGTGTAGTGGGTGAGGATGGTGAGTTACCTTGCTAGAAATGGAGGTTTCTGAGCGTTACTTTAAACAGCAGCAGGACAGGCATTGCAGGGGAAGTTCAGCGCATGCTGTTGGATGGTTGTTGAGTTTGGGGTAGCATACAGTATTCTTTTGTCAAGCGTTAATGTGGAGACACGAGACTTCCCTTTTATTTTTTGAGTAACTGAAGAAACAGGTTTAAAGCAGAGAGTCTTCCTTCCTCCACCCTTGCATGCCCAGCCAATGCGACCATATTCATTCTTCTGCAGCCTGTCCGTGCTCCCACCCCTGTTCAGGTCCCTTTTGCATTTGGGCTCAGAGGAGCCCACTGCTCAGCCACTGTCATCTGCTGTGCCTGCTCCTCTCCTGCATGCCAGGACGGGCTGTTCTCGTGCAAGCTGGTTCCCTGCTGTAGCATGGGCATCCACGTCCCTTGGCAAGTCAGTTTGTTGCTTTGTGGATCGAGGCTTAGCTCCATTACAAAATTCTCCTCCCCCCAATCAGCCTGGTGGGCTGAATCTCCAGTGGAGAAACAGTGAAAGAGGTATTCTGCCAGTGTAGCTACTCGGATAAATATAAGCACAGCTGATGGGCAGGGTCTTGTCAACCTCATTGCATTTACATCAGAAACTTTGCTTATTTTAGTCATGTAGATTATGGGATGTGATTTTTCACGCTYTGTAATATCAAGCCAAACCCTACCAACAAAGCTTTGTTGCCTCAAGACTAATGAGGTTGTAAAACTCTATCCATAAAATCAGAATAATAGTATTCCCTTGCATCACAAGATTGCTGTGAGTACATATGTATATTCTGCACTCACATGGCCTAATGTTGTGTGCTACACAGAGAACAAAACTTCATTTATTAATGTGAAGGACAAGTATCTATATTGTACAAGGTTACAGTTAAAATCCCAAGGTTTTCCACCTACATCTTGCTATGTAAATAGAGAGGAACACCGATATGGTTCATTTTATACAGTGAATAATATAACATCAATTATTGCTGAAATCTTTATTTGTCTTTTCATGTAGTTATCTACTATGGTTTCTTTCGTATGTTCTCATTTGTTTAATTAAATTACATTTGGTCTTTTCGGAGTCCTTTCTGTCCCTACTTGTCGTGGACATTTATTAATTGTGTCACTTGGTTGATAGTCTGTTAATTTTAATCTCGTCTGTATTTGATTATCTTTATCTATTTACACTTCAGAGACTTTTCCCTGAAATCAGAAGGACCTGCTCTTTCTTCCCACTGTTACGCAAGGCAAGTTGTCATGTGTACTCTGCGTAGGTGCTTTAATGGCACTAATTAACCAAGAAGCAGTGCAACAGAGGAAGGAAAACATTACAAATGAGTGCAGCCAATTTATATGCAGAGTACCATGACTGACCCATACTGGTAGTCTGAAGGGACGGTCCTTACTCTGGCATTACCCATCAAGCAAAATCAGAGTACTGCAGGAGTAAAGCAAATAAGATCACTGAGAAACGATTAGCAGCTTTTCCTTGGCACCCATCCCTTTTGCTTTAGGTCAGGTTAGGTTTTAAAGCACTAATCTCTAGTGCTTTAGGTTTCTGAAATCGTGTGATAGTGCAGTGTAAGTACTTAAAGAAACCCAGTCACTTCTGGACACGTTCAGTGCAGTTCAGTGTAACAGCAACATGTCGATGTTCAAATGAATTTTGTCAGCTCTCAGGTGTCTTGTCTTTTTCTCAGGGCATCAGGTCTCGATCTCTCAGCTTTCTCTGCTTTTAAGTTTCTAGTGCTTATAGTGGATGGAGAAAAACTTTAGAAATGTGAACTTGAAATACTCAAAAACCTCTCTGCAAAACAGGAGGTAAGTATAAATATAAACACTTGAATACATTAATTTTTAATTCCATGATCTTAGATCATTCTCAGAAGGGCTGAGAAGAGGTTGAAGGGGGCCAGGGAGAGCCCTCCCAGGAGGGCAGCTGTGGGTGGGTGAGCCAGCTGCCCACCTGCGAGYTTACAGGCTCACTTGCAAGAACAGTTGGCTCTTGAGCTGGACCATGAGCAGGAAAGGAGACCTCTCGGGGACCTGGCTTTTTTGGAAACTGGTGGGTGCTTCCAGGAGTAACTAGAAATTTGTYAGGGTGGGGAAATGGAGCAGAGGATGTTTGCGTTTAGTTTATCTGGAATTTGCTTGAGGGCAGCCTGCGGTAGGCAAGATCTCTTGCACAAGATGGGGAAGATCCTTTAGGTAAAATTTGGGTTTCTGACACCCTAAGTGCTTTGGCCACCAAGGAACACAGAGAGAGCAAGGGACACTTTCTCGAGCTGGTTTTGAACAAATAAAGACACGTCTCCTTGTTTATCCATTTTTAATAGAAATGGCGTGGGCAGTGGGCTCAAGGCAGGGCATGTYGAATGGGGGCAGAGCCTCTTGTGCAGGAGAGAGATCGGACACAAGGCACACGCATCTCTCTGCTGGTTGTGTTGAGTGGCTTTTTGCCCTAGAAATTTCAGTTATGTTAAAATTCACTATTGGTTCCCCTTGATCTCTATCGGAAAGTGAAATACCTCATTCTTAGCTCTGGATTGCTCTGTAGGATGTAGGAGTTTTAAGTACCTTATAGCCCAAAGTATTGTTGTCGAGTTAATAGGAGTGTTTCTTTGCATTGCACCAGCAAACAGTGAGAAGAAAACAGATCTCTGTACCCCTGTCTATTCAAAGAGGTAATGTGTAATTAATAAGAAACGCTGTTGCCGATTGTCTCCTTTCTCTCTCACAATGGAAGCATGGGGCAAGGATCACACACAATCACCTTTCCTCATTTTATCTAACAAGGGTGAAATTCTACTGTCAGGCATATTTTCCAGTTTAAGTCGTGATGTACAGCAGATTGTTATGCATGATTATAAAGCCGAATAAATTTCTCACCATCTCATTTTTCCTGGCTGGTAGAAGTCAGGGATTAAATGCAGTCCTGATGGGTGGTAAGGTGAGGTGGAAGGCTGCAGTCATAGCTCAYAGCACAGGACTGCATCTCCCCCTTAACCTCTGTGTCAGGGACACGTCACTTGGATCAGCTAACGTGGTGGAGGCAGTATCTATTTCACAATTTCCCTACCAGTTTGGGAGCTCACAAGCCATGAGCGTGTGGGTCGATGCACTGAGCCTGGCTTGTGGGCCTGAGCCAGAGAGACTGGGACTTGCTAGTGCCACAGGAGTGGGAAATTAAGAGCTCATGTAATGGTCATTCAAGTGAATTTGGTTTGCTAAACGTAAGATGAGGTTCTTTGGTCACTTTGTTCCATCGTTGGTTCTGATTTCACGTAGGCAGTTGATAATCTGTTGAACRATATAATGTCTGTTTGGGTTATCTTGAGTATGTGGTAGTGCCTTAAGCAGGGCCAAGTTACTCTTCTAAAATTAATATGAAATGAATTCTGATAGCAAAATGGATGAATTAAGATTTGTGAGTGCTCTATTAGCTGGCTTCTTGAGTGGTGTAATCCATACTGATGTTGGCTTTCATCCTACGGAACAAAAGCTTTTGTAGTTTTCATATTCGTTTTCTTACATCAACAGTCTATCTGCATTCAGCACTCCACACTCCCTGAGACTACTTTTTTGCTCATGAGAAGCGTGGTAGGAAATGTTTAACATAGTGATGATCAGAGGGTGAGCCTGGAAATATTAGAGGGACTGTTACATGATGAGGTTAGAAAGGGAAAACAGTAAGAAAAAATATTGTGGTCTTTGTATAGCGTTAACTATTTCAAAGGTACTTGAGAGGTTTTGGCTCCTTTTAACTTCTTGGAGTTGTGAAAATGTTAATTGAGTATCTCAGAGGGTGACTAATAAGTTTCTGGACTATAACATGTTAAATTGCTTATCTTTGCTAAAGATGGAGATCCATAATGCTAACAAGGGACAGACTACAGCTGATATTTTTTTCTACAAAGTTCTCAGCATGGACAAGTGACTTTCGCGGTACCTATGAGAAGACTGGCTTGGCTCGGCTCAGYGCTGTCAGATTGTTTATCTCAAGGGAACTGTCGGTGAGACAGGCATTTTCCATTATTGCTTTCCTAGTGTTAAATTTGATTTGTTCTCTTACCTAGTTCTTGCTACAGAGACTAATCATGCCCTGATTTATTTCCTTTTTTTTTTGGTTACACAACCATTTGGAAAAAACACTCCGAATGATCTGTTCAGCTTCAGACTGGCACAACTCTGCTAAAAGGTTGGAGTCATTTAAACTGCTTTTTTATCTCCTTCTTCTCTCTCTCTCTCTTCTAATCTTCAGGTTACTTAAAACATCAGCAAGAAAAATACTGCTGCACCAGTAATTACTGGAAATAAAAGTTCTATTTAAATAAATATATGTATCCTACTAAGCACTGATTTTCAAGAACCGTGTAAAAGATATCCACTGTAGATGGAAAAAATGAGGGGGCAAAGTGGGAGAGTGGCAGAACTGGGATACAGCTGGGTGCAAAGACTGGGTTCTTTGGGTCAACAACTGAACTGGAAATGCAGTCGGAGGGAAAATTGTGGGAATGAAATGGAATCTGTGTTGTAATAAAATGTACTATTCAGTACATAAGGAAAAAAACATACCACTAACAAGTCAAACCACCCATATTTATGGCTAATACTGACAAGCAGGAAGTTGCTATTAGAATAATTTGAATGACCTTGGTGGAATAAGGTCAGTCTTCCCATGACTTCCTTGATTCTTTGTAATTGTATGTGACATGTGATTTTCTGAAATATATTTCCTTATCCCTACATACAAATTTCTTATAATTATCCTCCCTTATCATTTTATGTCTTTATTAGTTCAAATCAGTTTCTGGTCACTTTAATTTTTTTCTGTACTGACAYAGTGTTTTCTTGCTGAGACTTGTTTTCACCTGAACCACGTATTTTTGAAAGATCCTGCATGTCTGAGATTCCACCTAGTTAAAACCGTGAGTGCTGCTGAAACTGCTAAAACATAAATTCACAAACATGGATGTCCTAAATGCATTTTGCACAGCTGTTAGCATGGGTCTTTTTTGTTCTGAAGGGCACAGGATGGAATGGAGTAAGGTTTAAGGCAAATTGTGAAATGGTAACATCATTAACAAAGGAAGCCCATTAATTGATAGGTTTGAGAGGGAGTAGCTATTTTGGTTCACTGATCCCTATAGATTTATTGGCAAATGCAATCTAATCATTGCTTGCAGTGCAGTTCCAAAAGGGGGGGAAAAAAAAAAAAAGCAGCTTTTCAGAGCTCAACTTTATTTTAATAGGTTAGACTGGTGCAAACCTGTGTGATAGTGTTTCAGATGAAAGGACTTAGATCTAACAAGTCTCCTTTCTGTCAAACTAGAAAGGACATGAACTATTTTTGACACAGAGGGGAAGTAATCAAATATTTAGGTCTTTTGTTTTCATTAACAAGAACAGGAGGATAAAAAATAGATACCAGAATATTCCTTTTGATTTGCTTCAAGAGTAAGTGAGGCATAGCTATTCATTCTTCTTCATTTTCTTTAAAAGATGAAAATCAAGAGCAGTGCTGTCCTCCCAGAGTGTGCTCCAGTTTGTTGTGGTAGGAGCATTTTCTCTGTCAGCTTAAAGTGTCCACACAGAGCACTTTGTCTCTCTCTGTCTCTCTTTTATTTATATGAATGGTTTTTCAGCAGAAATAAGTGCTTAAGTGCTAACTTTTTTTCCCTTGAAGATAAGATGAACTGCATGTCAGTGTGTACAGACAATGGATGAAAAACAAACAGAATTTGTTTCAGAGGTATTTTCATTTACACATTCTCAGAGCTTGATGTGAAAGTGCCTTTAAAAATGCCGTAGACACACCGGCTTTTGTACTCTAAATGAAGACTGAAATTCTTTGCTTTCCAAGAGAGCTATTTGAAAGGGTGAAACTTCACAATTATACATTGATCCCTCTACAGGAGAGTGTTTTATAAAGATATCCTGATCCCCATATTAGAGGTGGAGAAACAGAGAGATAAAGGCAAAGAGATTTTTGCAGGGCAGCATACCAGAGGGCAATGGCAAATCCAGGAGCATAACCCAGGTCTCCAGAGTCGCAAATGAGAGATGGTTAAATTCTTTATACAGCATAGTCTGGACTATAATGTAAGACTTTATTCAGGGACTGCTGGGACGTATATTACAATACGATAATCATTTGAATGGACAATTGTCCCACAGGCTGTCATTGAACGATCCTCAAGTATGGTTTCTCTGCTCAGCAAAGAAACTGTAAATGAACTCTTTTTTTATTCCTTTTGTTTTGAAGACCTTTTTAACTGGAGAAATCATCCTTATGATGTCAGCAGGGAAAGATTAACCCAGTACATTCTTTCTGAAGGTGAAAAAACATTGAAAATTGCCTTAAGAAAATTACATACTATGTCCTGTTTAAAAGCCATTAATGCCTAAGGCGTTAGAAAAAAAGGCAGCGAAATTTCAAATATATTGGACAATTTTTTCCCTGGCATTTAAAGGAATGAGTGTATGCTAATTATTTTCTTACTCACATTGGCTTTTGTAGGTTTGGTCCAATATTTCCTCATTGTGTGAGAATTAAGCATTGCAGAAACATACCACTTTTTTCTTTCTGCAAGATATCCTGGACAATTTCTCATGAACAGAGAATTCAATAGCTTACAAGTCATGTAATTAGGGGATTAAAATCTAAGTGTAAAAGGAATTCTGAGACTGAGGTAACAGCTGGAACGAGCAGGTTTTCTTTGCAATGTCTGTAGGAGGTTGTCAGAATTAGGATCCATCTTACTAAAGAAAGGTATAAATCCTGGAGCCAAGGATTTTTCTTTCTGCATGCTAAATGGAGAGGACCTCTTTGATTTAAATCTTGGTTATGTGAATGTTGCAGGGGAAGAAAGTTTCTAATATATCCAAAGTGTACTTCATATACGGCTTCGTGATTCGTATCAACACTCTGACTTCCACTCAGAAGCAAATCGGATTCACTGCATTAAGACCGACCAGAATAGCCCATTATTGGTTTGGAAAAGCTGGACTATCTAGTAGCGGTTTTAAATCTACTATTCATGGGAAAGGGTGGGAGAAACCTTGGAATAAATGTATTTTAAATGTCTGCCACCGATGTTATTTTCTGATAAGCTGACCTTCATGCTAAGAAATGATGGAAGATTGGCAGTCCTTTGCTTTCTCTCGAACTGAAACAAATAGTGCCAAGATAGGGGTTGCTGCATTTGAAATGTATTTGACAACAAAGTTGATGAAGAATTTTTTTTGTACCCTGGCACCATGAAAAACATGCTTCCCTGTGCAAGGAGAAACAGCCTTTTGATAACTAGTAGCATGTAAGAATGAAGGATCAAATCTGCTGTTCCTTGGACTGGATTTACCAGGTTGCATCTTCACTGACCCTATTGACTCAGGAGCAAGAAAACATAACCAGCTGCCAGCAGTTCACTTCCATTGCTTTAAAAGCTACTGCCCCCAGCTGAGATGCATTGACTTATTGTGTGTGTCCTTCTAGTCCTCTGCAAAGCCAAGTGAAACAGCTCAGCTTAACCTGCCACTGGGCTGAAGTCTGTTTTACTACACGTTGTGGTAGACGAGGAGCTAAGTACCACTGCCTCTTTGATTGCTTCCTCTGGAGGAGGCAGTAACTTAAACTGCTCTAACTGTAGCTCATGCCTTTAGGCAGGTCTCTGTCTAGACCCATAATTGTTATGGGCGTGATTCTAGTCTTCAAACCTTTCTCTGCATGATCTGCAGTAAAAGAAGATGTGCAAGTATAATCATCTACATGTGTACATAGCCAAATTCTTCCTTTAATTGTGTTAGTACAACCCATCTTTTGAGTTCAGTAAATGCAGGGTGAGGTCTGCCCCAGCACATTTTGATATGGACTGCTGATTAGCCCACAATACATATTTCACTTTACCACCAATAGGACCTTAACCTCACTTAAAAAGAATAATGACAAAACAGCCCAATTATCTGTTCCCAGAGAAAAAGTCCATTACCAAGGGGGAACCAAAATTACCCTTTCTGTTCAAACAGCCCAGTTCTCTATTACCTTTGCATTAAAAAAGGGCCTGAGATTAGGTTGCCTTTGTGTTAGGCACTGTAGGAACACGTAACAAGAAATAGGTCCTGGCCCAAAGAGGTTACAGTGTAAATTAGACAGAAGCGGAGAGAAAGGCAGTGGCTTTTTTTCTTTTCCTAGGGGGAAATGAGGCACAGAACGTGTTACATAGCAGAAGTGCACAGAGTTAACTGTGAATGAGCTAGAAAAGTCCAGATACACGTATTATACTGCCAAAAGGTGAGGCATGTAGCGATCTGGTTAGTTAGCTTCTGGAATCAGGACTCTGGGACACTCGAATGATGTGCGGACATAAGCACTCATTTGAAGCTTGCTTGGGTTTCTACGTGGAGGTAGCGTTTTAAAAACATTAAAACAGATTGTGGGACCTGCAGCGTTTCTCCTCTCTCTGTCTCTCTTACTGGGAAGCACAGAGCCCCAAAACCTCGGGGCCCCTGGTCGTGAGTTAGACACCCCTGCATCGCTGTCCCTGCTGCAGAGAGAAGTATGTGCCAGGTAGGACTGCCCAAGGCAGTGGACAGTGGAAGTCCTGACTCCCGAGCAAACCAGCAAATGAGCTATTGGGAAACAAGAGCATTGAAGGTTAAAACATCTTGGCGTCAATAAATCAATATTTTTCCCTGAAAATCTGTTTTGTCAGAAATTTGCTGATGAACACTGCTCAAAGCCAAGCTCTGTCTCTGTTCATCAAGGGAAGTTCCTAAGGGGTAGGCAGTAAAGGGAAGGTAGGAAGAAGCCAAGGATGGCTTTGGCCCCCCAGCTGTGTCCTGCTCGCCCTGCCAGGGCACTTTCTGGGTCCCCTCGTGTCGGGCAGTGGGCCCCAATGCAAAGCAGAGCTGCCCTCAGCTCCTGGTCCTGCCCCCTGCACCCCTGGTTTGCCTTCCACTGAGGGGGTGAAACTGAGAAATACCAGTTTGTGCTAAAACAACAGCACTGATTCTTTCTTTCTTTCTTTCTTTCTTTTCTCTCCCCCTGCCCCCCGCCGCCCTTTTCTCTCCTTTCTGTGTTCTGGCTGAATTTCTATGCCTTACGTCGGCTTTGTATTGCTGGGAGGATAATACAGCCCTGAAGTAATCATTCATTTCAACACCTCCATATCTTTGTCTATAGTTCGAGGTCATTTTTCTGACCTGCAAGAATGAATTCTGAACCTTCAGTGAATCTCACTTTTTACTTAAAATACAGTTGTTGGTCATGTCTTTTCTTTTTGACTACCTTCTTTTCCTCGGAAAATCCATGGGTAGAATCCTGACTTCTATGAATTTATTGGCAAACAGGCCAACAGCTCACCTCGCATGTTTGGTAAAAGACCTTTCACAACTGCTACAGGAAGAACTGCCCTCARACAAGAGCTCTGAAGAGTCTGGAGCAGAGCCAAATGGGGAAACAAGGTTGTTATTGGCATGATTTTAATCATGATAGACAATTAGCAAAGCTTAATTATATTGAGAAAGAAAATCAGAGCAAGTGGCAGTAATGAATTTTCCTAGTAAATCTCTTGTGCTTCAAAATAAAACTAGCTGACCTATAAATACAATGAAATTAGAAGAGGTGTTTGCCCATACGGCTTAGCTCTGTCCTGCTTGTTCTGTGAGTGTGGCTTCTCCTACATGTCCCTTCTTAAATATCTTTCTCTCATGCAGTAATAATCCTAGGAACAGTATTGCATTTTAGCCATTTCGATGACATCGAGTGTCAGTAAGAGGCAAGAGAAGGCTTTTTTTTTTTTTGGTAGCTGAACTTGGTAGTATTAGAAGTTAATAGGCTTATAGAACCAAGGATTTTTAAAATACTGCCGTTAGCTAAAATAAATATTACTTAGAACTTAGTAAGTGGGTTATTTTTTAATATTGTGAAAGTCTTGAATATTTCCAGAGGAATTTCTGGCTAAAATAAAAATACTAAGTTGAGTATTATCAGCCTTAAAAGATTTCAGAGAGGGTATCTCACGTTTGTGTTAGTAGCCTATAGGTCTGATACTTCGTGGAGAGGTGAAAGCATCTRGCTTAAATCAAGAGTGCTATTTAAATCATTAAACCTTTTAACAGCGCCATAATAATGGAGCTTATAAAACAAAGACGCTTCTGGTGAAAGCAAAGAAACCCCTGTGAGCAGTTTTGTTAGATGTCTTTAAATGAAAGCTGTGCTTTATGGAGGTGTGAGTGGTTCTTTCTCTTACTTGTTTTGAAGCCCAGGAGACCAAAATGCATCTCACTGGCCAAAGATAGCCAGGTAGGTCCCACTTCCCGTGAGTGGTGCTGTGAGCCTGAAGTGACCTTGAGAAAGCCAAACCCGTTCATCTAGATTTGCATGATGGCAGATGACTGAGGACAGAGCTTGTCTCTGCTCGCTGCACTGCCGTATGAAAGCTGGAGGCTTCTGGTCCAGCGATTTATTTGAGTCTGGGTAGCTTGAATGCATCTCATGTAAGGACCCATCTGTTCCATGGGTGGCAGTGCTGTGTTAAGTTGTAAGCCATATCAATTTGCTTCACTTGCACAAATGAGGGTTGCTATTTTGGAAGTATTTACATATGTGCAGAACTGCAATTTCAGTGGGATTAATCGAATGAGTGAAGTTCAGTGGGGTGCGCTCGCAGCACCTACGCCCCAAACTCTCTCGTCTGCTCTCTCATTTGTGAATTGCACTTCTCCTGACTGAAACACGAGACGAGATGTCTGTCACTGCCATGCTAATTTGCACTGCTCTGCATGCTCCTCGGTAGTTTGCAACACAGCTGGATGGATAGAAGAGGGGTGTGCTGGTCCCGACTGGCATCCAGCACGAACATGCCTGAATGTGCCAGGGCACTTTCCTGTGTTTTGGGAATTCTCTTCGTGTTGGTGTCCCCGGGGAGGGTACCGAGTGCTCAACTTGGTAGAAGCAGCAGGAAAAGTACGTTTGTATTTTTCTGGCAGTTATGAGTGCTGGGTTGCTTTACCACTTCAAATAGGCTTTTCTGTTAAACTCAGATACAGATCTCCATGGCAAGTCACCTGCGATAAGGTCAGCACAAATTTAGATTGAACTCAGACATTCAAAACCGAGAAATTTCACATCTGGGGCTTTACTGTGGAACTCTTCTCAATTTGGCTTTTTTTAGTCTCATCTCCAGACTATCTAAGCAGATGGGAGTGAAGGTCTGCTCATGCTGCCCTTCCTAACAGAGATCCTAATTTTGACTGGCCAGTCATATTTCCCCAAACAGAGGAGAAAACCTGGGAGAGCGTCTTTTTCCAAACCATTTCTGAAGCCCAATTAACTCACTGGAATAATCTCTAACTATTCTTGTTAGACACTCCGGTGCCTAAGCAAGGATACAGAGCAGGATTCTTGCTTTTGTGGAAAGGCTGCTGTGTGAGTAGTGACAAACAAGTTGTTGCCTGTGGAAAAATCTTCTACAACTGAAAGAAAAATGTTTTAGTGTTTCAAATAGCTAATGCTCTGAGATCAAGTGAAGTTCTTTGCTTTAGGAAGTGAAATGAATCTGTTTGACGGGATATTTTATTAATCGGTTTTAAGTTTTAGCAGTTTAGTTTTACACTTCCATTAATATTGTAGTATCATAGGAATTTGAGATAATATTGGGATTATTACATGCAAGTCACTAATAGCAGCGAAGATGTAAAAATTCATTACCATCATTGAATTTTAGAGTGAAGTTAAGTCAACCTAGTTATGTGTGATTTGTGCGTAGAACTATATAAGCTGAAACAGCTCAAAGCCTTTAATCTGCATTTTGTTGTGTTACTGAGCCAGCAGGATTTCAGTTGTGACAGCATTCGGACAGCTTCTGCTCTGTCTTACACCACGGTAAATCCTGTGGAGCTACCTAAGATCAAAAATGGACTGGAAGCTAATTTGTCATATGTAGTGTATTACAAATACTTTCCATATGTAGTTAAGAACACAGAGAAAATGAACGACGTCCCATTTTTACTATTTGCTTGAGGCAAAATCATGCAATTAGTAGAGGGATAGGTTGATATGCAAAAAGGGGCAGCTTGTGTTGCTATCTTGTTTGCAGTGCCTGTTCAAGGGTTGAAGTTCTGGAACCAGAATTGATGCTGAAATTATGAAAGAAAGAAAGGGGAAAATATGTATTCAGCTCTGTACATCATCCTTAGCTGGACTCTTACAGCTTCATTGGCTATGCCACTATTTCACCAGCTGAACAATTACACGTCAGGGTGTACTAAAAGCACACAGATATCTGGGATAGCACCTAATAAAGTCATCATTTGCTCTGGTTCCTGAATTTAGTCCCTCTGAATTAAGTTATTGCATGGGCACCAATTCTCTTTCTTTCTGTTAAGTTTCCTCACTGATATAAAGCTGGATTATATAATTGCAAAGAAAACATTTACTCACTGRGAAGCGTGCACCCTGGTCCTGCCATTGTGCTATTGGTGAAGTGGATTTTTCCTCTATAGCTCCAATGATACGAGCAATTGAAAGCAAGATCTTTATATATCCTGTCTTTTAACTGCTAGACTGATGTATCTGTGGTGAGTATCTGCCTCCAGCTGACTTTGGGGAGTGGGAAAATTTTTCATGCAACACAGTATGGCTTTTGAAAATGAGGTGAAGGAGGGGAAAAGTGTGTGCGTGTGTGTTTTTGTAATAAGAAGTACCCTAAAATATTTGTGACCTTTTCTTTGTAGATTCTAGCCCTTTGTGCTTTGGACTACACACTTAAGAGCTAGTCACCGATTTTTGAATGCCTAAATCAACCTTTTTATTGGCGGCTTGTCTACAAAATGGGATAACACGTTCTCTTCTATGGAGGTTAATAAACACTTGTGGAAAGCTTGTATTCCATAATGCTGAGTGCCTGGAACACTCTATAAAGAAATGAGCACTCTCTCTCTTCAGAGACGGTTTTGAATGGCGTGCAGTAAATACAGTGTGGGATTACACAGTGGCCAGGCAGATGAAGTACTCTTGCATAGCTGCTTGCTGCATGAACAGCCCTCATGGCCCCTCCTTGCATAACCAGCCTGCAACCAAGAAATGAAAAGCTGTATCGAGCGGCAGCATAGAACAGGGCTGAATTGAAATTGTGTGGGAAAGATGTTCCCAAAGGTCTCAGTGCTAATGCAGTGTGAGAGCTGCAGCTCTGGGTCTGGCCTGAACCTGTATTTCCCTTCTGTCTTTTGGCTCCTCTGTGGACAAGCGACTATTTCAGGTTTTCGTGTGAGGTTTTGCTTCCTTTTCCTAGTTGCTGTGCGGAAGACCAAAGAGCAAGGGAATGCATGTAAAGTTGTTTACTAACCTGGATTTATGGAAGTGCACATAGGAGGGAAAAAACCTCTACTACTTACATATGTTTAAATTAACCCAGATTCCTGTAGTAGAACCAAACGGAAGRAGTGAGTGATCAAATGTGGAGCTGTGCCAGCAGATCGGCACGGATAGCACCTCTGGTGATGGAGAAAGGACTGACATGGGTGCGGCAACGTAACTCAGCTTCTCTCGGAATCGCGTAGTGAAGGCAAAGGCGAYGGAAGTGTTTCTACAAGTTTATAATAGTAGATTTTGTGCAAAGCATTACTCCAGTCTGYGTTGAGAGGTCTTATTTTCAATAAATCTTCCATTTGGGGGCAGAAGGCAGACTTCTGCTTGTGTCTGTAGTAGTTAAGGAAATTAATGCAAAAGYGTCCTTGCATTTAAGGGAAGATCAATGGTGGGTGAAAGCAATGGAACATTTATTCTTTTATTCTGTTTTTRTCAATGGCTAGTAACTCTAATTCAGGTAGAAGAAACTCACTGTGAAATACGATACCTGTAAGTGCCAGGCTCCTGTCAGCTTATGGTTAGCACGTCAGGTTTTCCATTTTTACAAAAGAAAAGAACCATAGCAAACCTAAGAACAGTAGCAAATCCATATTATCCTACTATGCTTTAATGTTTAGCAAGGGCCGGGGAAAAGGGGTCCATGGGTTAATTATGCATTGCACAAAAAAGGGATTTCATTTTAACAGTTTTTTTTCTCCTGAATTCCACAGAACTTATTAAATAAATGGCTATATGCCTGCATTGTACCATTCGTTTCCTGCCCGCTCGTTTCCTCTCTAAACTAAAAAGGCTCAATAATATAAGCTCAGCCTTTTGAGAGCGCTCTTTGTGCCACTAACCACATAAAACAAGTGTATGCTGTCCCGGCAGTCACAGGGCAGATATACCACTAAGTATTATCACCTCCTTGGAGCTGTTTTGGGACAGACCGTGCCTGTGGATGGCTTGTGCTGGCCCGTGTCAGTGCCTGCCCGGGCGTCCGGCCACCGTGTCCCTCTGCATGGCGTAGGCGTGCCTTTCAGTCGCTTCTGTGGATGCGTTTCCCCATTGTGCTCCTTCTGATCTGTCAAAATAAACTTGAGTTAATACAGACCGTGACTGGGTTCACCCACAGTGGATGGTGTGGGCATTACTCACGTGGGTCACAGCTCCTGGCAGGATGCACCTGCCAGATCAGTCCTGCAAGCTGTAAAACTGGGCAACTTATTTTTAGTGTATTCCCAGCCTGACTTATCAGTAAAGCACTTTGAGGTAACAACTTCAGTGCATTTGATGATTGTTCATTTTGAAGGATGTCATTTTAAGAATTTCTGGAAGTTTCAAAACTGCCCCGTGGGAGATCTGTTCCATGCCAAAATGTCATTTCAGATTCTAAACTACATACTCCCTCATACTTCCACTTTATAAATGTTTCACAGCACCTGCATTTTTTATCATTGCACTTTTATGTGACCTATGAGTTCCTTGTAGCTAACCTACAAGGCCTGCCTGAGGGAAGTAAGTAATATATTTTTTTAAATTGGCTTTTTCCTCTGTCAGAAGATAAAACCACCACCCAGTTATTTCTTCCTTGTGCATAGATATTTGTATTAATATTTTAACAAATGCAATGTTTATAGTGTCACTCATAGGTCTGTGTTAAAATTAAAACAAATGTGTCCTGGAAAGTGAATGCTTAGTTTCATTTCTAATAGTTGTTAGAATCAGGCCTTACTTCTTCAGCAGTAGATCAATCTCATGATATTTTCTGCAAGTCATCAAACTTCATTCTCAGGCTGTAATTACGTGTGAAATCCTGCCTGATCGCTTTGCTGGCAACACTACCACTCAGTGMGCAAAGCTAACATAAAAATAACCTGAGCTAATATTTGCATTGCTGTCCTGCGTACAATGAGCACCACTGAAACATTAATGGTGTTTCCCTTCAACGAGCCGTCATTAAGGGGAAAGGTAGTGAACACTTTCGCTGTTCCTACAAAGGCTGGTAGGATGGGGAGGTGGAAGTCAAGTGCAGACGTGCAGCTCTAAAAATGGAAATGTTTATTAATAACAACCCAAAAAGAGATTAATAGCGTGCATAATGACCAAGAATCAGAAGGTCTTTTCTATTCACAGCCCTGTGAAGGCCTGTGAGATGGCGGTGTGGATGGGGAGAAGCACGCCCAGAGAAGCCAGGTGGGCACGCAACTGGGAGCAGGGGTTTTAACCTGTCCTCCTACAGTCCGTGCGGAGGGGGACTCGGCCACAGGGCTGCGGATTTGTTCTGTTGCTTTTGATCTCTTCTGTTTAAAGCCCTTCCACTTCGTAAGAATAAATATTCATTGAGCTAAAGGGGAGGGGAATGAGAGACTGAATACTTGGACCTGAATTAGGGAGGGCATGAACTTAAACCTGGATTTCTCTTATCTCAGTCTCTTTCATGGATTTTGATGAGAAAATTCATCCTGGATCTATGAAATCTTTGCAAAAAATGTTTTAGGTAAACTGATTTCTCCCCAAGCTCCCACAAATGCAATGTTTTTAATGAACCAGGCTGTGCTGGTTAGTGTGCACAGTTAAAAACTAGTAGGGAGGGCAAGCCTGAGGGAAATTTGCTCATTAGTGTGTCAGTCAAAGATCATAAGGATGTAAACTTTCCAATTTTCAGTGGGGGTGTCTGTACTATGCAGCTGGAAAGTTAAACCTGCTCCTTCCACCCGTTCGGGTTTTGCATTTTGGATTTTTTTTTTCCTCCACAAATAACTGTTCTAGGATTTCTTGGTCCCCAGAGTCCTGTATTGGATTTTCCCTTTTTACTGAGTTGCGCATAAGATGGTATAATAAGATCTGATGGTTATATCTTTTCTTACAGCTACAAAGTCATGAACTCCAGGGTAGTATTTCCACCTCACAGCAAGCTTCAATAGAGCAATGGTAATGGCCTCTGGCAGCCTTGGGCTGCTGTGTTAGGAGGAACAGTGCTGATTTAAGCTCTACAGTTAACATTATTTTTAAGGACTCAAGACATAGAGAACCTCTGAGAATAACTGGTCGCTTCTGTGTTCTCCCCACGGAGCTGATACCGTGTTTCAGATGTCACAGCAAACCTTTTCAGGCAGTACTGGCTAAAATTGTTCAGAGGTGTCCTAAACAGCAAACAACTAATTGCTTAAAATCAAAGATAAATCTTGGGAGATATTTCTCCATAATTTAACTGTCAGGAGGAAGAGACTCTGGTCTCAGAGGTAAATAGGTCCTGTGGAAAATATGTTATTTTTATGCTGAATATGTTATTTTTGTGATGCTAATGGAAACTAAAATCCTGTGATGTCACCCCTCCTTCCATTTCCTTTTGTTGCTTGCAGATGAAGATGTGTGACCCTTCCCACCACACCCTGCACCTCCATTTCCCCGGCTCTGCTCTCATAAAGATGTTTTCATAACCAGGCACGCCAATAGATTTCCAACAGTGGAGGAGGTTAATGAGCAATTGGCACTGATTGCCCTTTTCCAGGCCTGTGAAGTGAGGAGTCCCATGGGGATCAGGGACGCCTCCCCAGTCGTCCTCCCCGGGGCCAGGAGGGGTCACTGGCCAAATAGCAAGAGATTGGTATTGCTTTGTTTGCAAGTAGTGCTCCCTCCCTACTCCACTGTTTTCTGGACCAAGCTGGCAAGTGCTATAGCGTGAGAAGGAATTAATTGCAAAAACTAGTCGCTCTATGCTTTTTTATTAGGAAAACAAATTTTGTGGTTAAAACAAGCTTTTTAACTAAGTCAAGGAAATCAAGAAATATGTTTGTCAATACCTTGAAGTAGGCTCCCAGACAGCAGTGAAGCGGACAATGGTACACCAGAAARGTATAACATGATTTCCAACAGCTTGCAAGGCTTTATGTAAGCTTGTAGCAAGAGCACTGACTGGAAAATGATAAAACTGTCGTGATGACATCCCTCCACCAAGTATAGATCTGGAATAACACAAGACAACAGGGCTTGTTCTGAAGTCAATAACCAATTTTGTTTACTTTAAGTTTAAAAAAATGGCTTTTTAAACAGTGAACAAATTTTGCATGAGACAAGCATTGAGGAAAATGACAAGTTACTGTTTCTGTTGAAAGATTAATGTAATTTGCATTCAGTTTGAAATTAAAACATTGAGTTAATATACATTTAAAACGTACTGTTACCAGGAACCAGCTCAGAGGCAGTGCTTTACTGTTTTTGTAGAAAGTGTTTGTAATCTAATAAGAAATAATTAAAAAAAAACAACACAAGAAAGCTAGAGGGAAATGGTTAATGAGAATAGACAAAATTTCAGACAGTGTTTGCAGTGAACTTGTGACAATGAGGGCAAGTTTGGGAAACCTTAGGGGAATTACTCTTTCCTACAAACCCATTTATGGCCAAATTTGTTCCAACCTGCAATGGTGATTTTTTTTTTTGCGCTCTTCAAAATGAAGTCTGCATAATGCTAACAAACCATGGAACTTAGAAGCCCATTAACGGTGTGAATCAGGAATGTGGCCAGAATGAATCAAAAGCTGGTTTTGACATGCTTGTTTTTAAAAACAATAATGAATTTGTTGTGCATAGACCTGCCTGTGCAAAAGCTCCTATTAGTTGTTTGCCCACCCACAAGCCATGGAGGGACCTGTGTCGCAGCCTTGCTCTGACTCCATCTGTCCCTTTGGCACTGTATCCCCATTTCAGCTTTCCTGCACGTGTGCCTTCCTTACCATGCTTTTCTTTGCCAGACTTCCCTACCCCATCTCCTTTTGTTCTCATCTCATTAGGTTACCTAATAACGCTCTTTTTCTTCATTCAGAAATCACAAATTAGAATAATAAACTTGTTGCTATCAAAATAAGTGTTCCAGGCGCCCTTCCAGCCAAAGACTGTATCAACTGTTTAGATGATGGGTTCCTCAGGGCACAGGTCCTCCTGACCTATTTTTATTCAGTA
The DNA here is from genome assembly GCA_035582835.1 of Phoebastria nigripes. Classification (NCBI taxonomy): domain Eukaryota; kingdom Metazoa; phylum Chordata; class Aves; order Procellariiformes; family Diomedeidae; genus Phoebastria; species Phoebastria nigripes. Next base: position 187,263 of record JAYKAV010000089.1, on the reverse strand, counting down.
TCTAATAGGACAAACTCATAGCGGGCCTTTGGGTCTTGAAACCACAACTTCTGTACTTTTTCGTAGTGTGTGGGTTACGTGTTCAAAATTCCTCAATGCAAGCATTTAGCAAGCACATGCTTAGGTGAAGAAAGTTACCCCAGAACCTCTGCCTTTGATTTTATAGCAATTATTTGAGAATGCAAGCTATGTGAAGACTTTCTTTCCAAATACTTATACCTTTAAAGGAATACAGAACATCTGAAGTGATGATTAATATGTACAAAATTACATAACCCCAGCACTATGGGTAAGACTTGACATAGAGTCTGCATTCAGTAAGAGAAAATAAATAACTATTGTAAAAAGTCCTATAAAGAAATCCTTTTTCCCTTGATCTTTTAATGGAGACATAAGTTAATAATCCCTGTTAAAATGTAAACATATTTAGTGAGCTATTATTCAGAAGTCTTGATAGCTTCTAACTTCATGATTTCTGAAAGTCTTTTAAATACATTCCAGTCTTTATGAACCATAGCTTCTCTTGTCCCGAGAAGAAACCTAAAAAGACAATGGGGATTGCATGCTCTGTAAAGATCCAGAGGGAAAGGCTGAGAAAAGAATAGTATGATTGTACTTCCTTGCCACTGCAGCAAGTAATGCACGTTGTATTTTCAAAAAGAGGAAAAAAAATTTTTGGCGGGCTTCACTAGAATAAGTGATTTAAAAGCTATCACAGAACTATCTTACCAAAAAGACAGTTTTTAATTATGCTTATGGGGTAAAGTAGTATAAACAAGAAAATAGTTTGATCAGATTGGGTGGATTCTTACACAGTTGATTCTGTTGTGAGATGATCCAACAGGAACTCATTTTCCTGCAGTGTAAGTTATGTTTATTGTACATTATCCCCATGCTGTATCATGTACCTCATATATTTTGCTTTATGGGACAAATCAGATAACAGTTTAAGGCTGAGTGGTAGCTGACTATATATATTCCTAGCTAGTTAAACTGCTGGTTGTCAATGGGCATCTTTCATGTGAAAGGCAATTTCAAGGGGATGAGATTCTATCTAACAGAAGTACCTCAAGTACATTTTTATACTTGCTCACACGCAGTATTTATTKCATAGCTATCTATGTAGAAGATAGATGTGAAAGATACAATTACTGAAAATCCCTCAACCTGCTTGTGTCATGTGATTCTTTTCGGCTCAAAGAAAGGTTTCAAATGATCATCCCTTACACAAAAATGATAAAAATGATCTTGTTTTTTTATAAAAGCAGTTTTGGCTAGTCTTCAATTTCATGTTGCTGGAGAGGATTTCATAGTATGTGTGCAAATGTTTGTTTATATTTGATACCCCACAAGCAGCATGGCAATGACCGCTTTTTGCTAAATCAATTCCAGCAAAGAGTAATAGTAGATTTTGGTTACTTTATGGCTTCTAAGTTTAAAATAATTCATCAACAGTCAAAAATACAAATTGGTTATCTTTATGGTGTTTCTGTACATGTTTAAGTGGACGTTGAGAAACCAACAAATGTATTTACAGAATAAAAAGGTTGTCTTATAAAGAGAAAATGGGCTGAAAGAAATAATCTTTAGTCCATGTCTACAGTGACATAGAAAATGTGAGGTTGTGATGTTGTGAGAGTTATGTTGTTTACTCTGTTATATTGATATAAAATTATATTGATCGTATTAACTTCTGTGTTTAAAATGTTCTCCCTCGTGGCTGTTGATATATGTAATATTCTTCCTTTTCTAATTTTCTATTCTTTATATTAAGGGATGAAAATGGGCCAATGTCTATTCCAGTTCAACTGTCTTGAGACACTTCTGTATGGATTTTGCGTGCCTTCCAGAATAATAATAGTAACAAACTTTCAGCCAAATCTGTAAGGGCAAGATACTTTATCATTATTAACTGCCCATTCCTTTCAAGTTTCTCAGTGTGCTTTACCAACACTAACTCATCAAAGCTTACAGTGTGTCTTGAGGTGGCTGGAAATACTCCCATACCCAGCAGAGTAATAGAGACAGAAGACAATACGAGAGAGAGCTGTAAAGGTTTTTAGGTACTTAATGCATACTGGTTTAGATAACGTTAAACACTTTAAAAAGTTAGCCCTTACTGTATTTTCCCAGGGTCCTTTGTAGAGTGAGGAATACAGCCTACATCTTCTATGGGGACTTTGTTTATAATTTCCTATGGTCCCTTTGCGCAACGGAAGAAAAATTCACTGCAGCAAGAGCGCAGCTAGGATGCTCTGGCCTGCAAACTGGTTGTCAAAAACAAGGCTGTTTCAAAGCTGTCCAAGTATAAAAAAAGAGGCAATGAATTGAAAATGTGACGTTCTCCTCTGTTTCTTTGGAAGAAGATCTTAAAGTATAGTAACATAGACAATATCTTTTCTTCTACTGTTTTAAGGTGATAGATATGCTGATCCATGAGCAGTATTTTACCACGTGTATATCYAATACTGCAGATATGTTTTCCTCCTAAGCTTATTCTATAACCCCATGCTACTCTGCATTCTGTAATTGTACTGATCCATAGCATGCTGTTTTTTTCCCAACTGACCTTTGCTTTTCCCTGACATTTGCAAAATGTGACTAAATGAAACCAGACTAAATAGATGTTAACAGCAAAATCTTGTTGCTGCTCTTCTTTCTATTAAAAAAAATCTATTTTCTGAAACTGCAGAATGTGACAAAAAATGTGAAAGTTCAGATATTTGCTATTACTACACTACATCCAAATGCAATTAAAGGCATTGACCACTTACTTATTTTTATGTGCTGATTTACACAAATCTATTCAAAGTAATGAGAAGCCCAGCTGGTACAAATCGTTACCAAATGCCTTTCATAGCCACCTTTAGCTGGAGAACATTTGTTCTGTGTTAACCGAGAACAAACTGTTTCAAATCATGCTGGAGTCTCTCAGAAGTATTAGACACAAGTTTTTCAACTGTTTTGAAAGGAAACATTAATTTACATGCTTCTCTACCACCAGATGTGTGTTCTGACAGGTTGTGGTACAACAGATCCCAGTGTCTCAGTGCAGTGCCCCAGCATTTGGGTGGAGAGGACATCTCCTTGCTGGGTAAAGCAACCTTGGCAGCAAAAGCTGCTCAACAACCTATTTATTAGTATCTGTACTCTTCCCCTGCTGTTATATTAATATAATGAATTGTTCACAGGTGCTTCAAATGAGGTTTAGATGATCACTGGGAGCTTTGTTACTCAAACAAGCCAAATTGAAAGGAGCAGATGCAACAGTCCCCTAGCAAAAGTACAAAGTATGACTTAATGAAGGTCATTTTGCACATTTTGGCCTTGGTGACCCTAAGAACAATCAGACTGTCATTATTTTACTGTTTCTAGACAGAAAGGTGATTGCTTCTTGCCCACTTGCCTTGATTTTTTTTTAGTTGTCTTTATTACATCATTGGGAGCTCTTAATTGCATTTAATCCTACTCCCTTTTAACTAAAATGAGATAGTTCCCATATGATTGTTGTTAAACTGTGCTCTAAGTCATGTTTGAGCTTTAATGCCCTTTTGTGTGGCGATGTTTAAATCACAATGAGTATTCAAACACTAGGCCAGGTGAATAGATAGTAAAATGGACATTCTCAGCTGGATATGCAGACCAGGTAAAAGAGAGGAGTTAGAGGTCGTGCCAGATGCATGGCCTGAACGCTTCCTACAGCTAATATTTGTACTGTCCAAAGCTTGCGGTTTTCTTCTTTCCTTGTTTTGTGGCAAATACAGAGAAACTAACAAACTGCCATTATCCCAGAAAGGCCTGTGTATGCAAGTAGCTTTGTAAATGTTGATTTACTGGTCTACAAGGTCTCTTCAAAAGCTGTGCACAATGTGAAAGAGCTGCAGTCCCTGGAAGATGAGGTCTGTGTCACAGATGTGTGGTTCTGAATTGAAGGTGTCAGCCTAGCAGTTGGCAGAGACCTGGGTCCTTCCCCCTGGCTTTGCCACAGATTTCACTAGGATTTGGGGGAAAAGCTCACTTATTCCCTATGCCTGCTTTCCTTATTATGGAAACAGGGATGAGGATGTTTTCTTACCAGCCTTCTTAGCTGTGTTTAGTTTATGCATTTTTGAGATAAGGCTTTTCTCTTGCTTTATGTCTTATACTGCTCATCAAAAAGGGATTCCGCTCTCAGCTGTAAGCCTCTAGGGGCTATAATAATTGCAATAAATGTGAAGGCTCCTGTACCCAAAGAGCCGCTTAATTCCCCCTTCCCCCCAAATGGAAAAGAGAAGAGGCTCTTTTCCTTCCCATTTTTTAGATGTTTAAAGGGAATGCACTAAGGTCACAATGTGCATCAAAGGCCTATATTTGCATCGCTTGACTATCCACTTGGCGAGCTCTCTAACGCGTGTACTTTGATAGTTCAGTGACAGATATCACCAAGGAGAAAGGACATCATTTTAACTTTGAGTACACATTGCAGGAGAAAATTACACAGGAATGGGAAAACCATGTACAACTCCTGTGCAATGAGCCAAAGAAAAGGATCTTCATTGGGCTTTTCATCTAGAGAGGGTTTTGGAAGGAGCTGCCAAATGCTGTTGTTTTGTAAGAGGGGTTTTACAGTGTGTTCATACTGGCTGCAAGTGGTCAGTGATGGAATTACCAACAGGATACCATTCCTGCCAGCAAATGTTACCAATGAGAATGAAATTATAGTGTAAATATGGGCACAATATTCTTTGTTCTTCCCAGAAGAGACATCAGTTTTGTTCTTTCACCAACAGTGTACGTCCTTCTTTGCTCCAACAGGACATAGTATATTCAAGATTAGATATAACCTAACTCTTGGGTGGGTTTTATTGTGAAAGATGTGTATTTGGATGGTTTTCTGGCTTGTGCCTTGCTAGACTTTGTTTATAAAAGTTTACACTGGACTCCTGGGGTAGGTGTCTCTTTCATGCTTACTGGGCTTTATGGCAGAGTCCACAGAGTGGAGYACAGAGGTAATTGTTGAATTCAACCATGAAAACTGCTGTTACTTCGTTTCTCTGTGACATCTGTTATATCCTGTTGTGCATGTGATGAGAGATAGATTTTTGTTTCATTTTGAAATCTGTTGGTGAGCTTGAATAGTATCTAAAATAGTTGATGGCTCATCAAAACATACAAAATCCATGCTTCCTGAGCTCAATGCAAAATCATCTTCTGAAGGTGTAGCAAATTAGTGTTCTGTAGAGAGACGGATTCGGTTTCCAGACTATGTTAGAGGCAAAGCAGTGAGTAGGTGTGTCAGGCAGACTGCAAAAACCCCCATGGATTAGAAAAGGAAGATGTTAACAGAACAGGAAAAGTGGGAAGGTGGATTTATGGCTACCTGGATACAAATGTTAGCAACTTCTAGTTTCGTTTACCGGTACTGTTTAATTTCAGCAGATTTTCCATGAACTCTACTTTCTCCAATCCAAGTCATGCTTGTGTCTTCACTGGAGATTACAAGTACCAAGCACAAATATGGACAGCGATATGTAGGACTGGAGCATACATTACTACAGATCTGAAGTTAACATAAGGGCATGAGGCTGAGGAAGCTGCACGCTTCCATTTTCTCATCCAGTATGCACCCTTGCATATGTGTTCCTGGTCACACTCCTGTAGCCGTGAGTTTTACAACACTCTTTCTTCCTCATCAGCAGGCCAGGTGGATCTAGTCTTACTTACCACCCACTCCTGAGCTGTATTATTTATTGACATTTGTCAGTCTCAAGCACTTGTATTTCAACAGAAGGTAACTATTCAGTTGAATGCTATAGATCTTTTGTAATCCATTATCTGTTTAATCAAATTTGGATTCTGTTCCTTGCTAAAGACCATGTCTATGATGTATTTGAAGTCCAGAGTGAACATGCTTGCATGTTCAAAAGCCTTGTTTTTTAAACAACATGGATTTTTCCCTGCTCTGAAAGCTGACAAACATCTTGGTGTTCTTGTTCAAATTTATTTCTATGTTGAGGAAACAAACTTCATTGTAAAGGGAGATACACTTAGGCAGATGTCAATGAGAAATGAAGGAATCAGAAAGGAATGGGTTATTCAGCTTAACAATAACTTGGATTTCTTTTTATTCTGTACGTAACCTTGATTCCATGTAACTTCTTCTCTGGATACTGACACTGCTGTTTTTGTCAGTTTTGCTAGAGGTTGGCATACAGATTCTGTCTTTGATGCACAATATATATGAAAGTAAGCTTTCCAAAAGTTCAAATAGTGCGTGCTTAGCATCTAAAAGTGGAACTTGGCCCTCATATTGGGTTGAAGGGGTGCCACTGTATTCTCTGATTTGTTGAGTGTTATCCTGATTTGAGGAAGTACCACCTTAGCCAGAGGAACCACATATCTGAAAAACTGTCGTATCTTCTATGTATATGCTGCATAGTCCCAAAATGAGCCTTAAGCATATGACAACCATCAGTCTTTTAAAAATCCCATTTGTTAACAATCTTTGAAATTATCCTGTTTTTGTGGCAGCGGATGAGGACTCCAAAACTGAGTTGTATAGGTCTGCCTTGGTTCTGTCATAATTTCCTATTGAATGTGAATAAGAAAGCCAGGAATAAAAAGTGACATAGACATTTAGGAACCTAAACTGTACCATTGAGCAGTTTTCTAATATAAATAAATAGTATGCATTTGAGATTTTTTGTTAAACCTCTGTGTTTTGTCTCAGGCTAATGTTATAATCTCTTTCAAGTGAAGGATTGTCTTTTTAGATAAACAGCAAAACCCCTTTAGAAATGAAGCCCTGATCTAGTTGACACCTATAAATTTATTACAAAATAAAAATACTTCAAACATCCTTCATTTAAATTGTTATTTGAAGATTTATATTATTGTATTGAGTTGCTACGGTGGCACTTACAATTTACATTTCTGCCTGGAAAGCTTAAAGAGAAAAAAATATGAATACCAAATGTCAGAAAGTAATGATTTGTCAAGTTTTGAAATGTACTACAGAAATATCAACTTAGGCAAATATGTTTGGATGAACTCTGGCATGCTGCCTAGAGCTGAGGTTTCCAGACTTGTACAAACCTTCACTGTGCAGAGTGCGTGGGGATTGGGAGCTCCAGGGTCCAGCCTCCTTTCTCTGGACAACGAGAAAACTGACATCCCAGGAGCTAGTTTTACCTGTATGTTAACGTCACGGTGTGTTGTAGGGGTCCCAGAAGCACAGAGATCTTGTATTTGAACTGCAGGTGTTAGCCGTGGCAGTTGTTTACTGTTGAGCCATGTACATGGCAGTCTTGAGTTCATCAGCAAGTGAAGCAGCCTCATGTAATTCCTCAGTCCTTGACCGCAATCTACTCCACAGCCTGAAGGTTGGATGAGCTTTGGGGATGGTCCCATCAGTGTCAGTTCCACTTCCATCACGAAGGAGCAGCGGCAAAACAGTCAATAATCAGCAGCTGTTGAAGGCGGATTATATCTGGGTTTGGAAATGCTGATGTTGGTTCTGAAATGGTGTCGTGGTTTAACCCCAGCCAGCAACTAAGCCCCACCCAGCCGCTCACTCACTCCCCCCCGGTGGGATGGGGGAGAGAATCGGAAGGGTAAAAGTGAGAAAACTCATGGGTTGAGATAAAGACAGTTTAATAGGTAAAGCAAAAGCCGTGCACGCAAGCAAAGCAAAACAAGGAATTCATTCACTCCTTCCCATCGTCAGGCAGGTGTTCAGCCATCTCCAGGAAAGCAGGGCTCCATCACGCGTAATGGTTACTTGGGAAGACAAACRCCATCACTCCAAACGTCCCCCCTTCCTTCTTCTTCCCCCAGCTTTATATACTGAGCATGACGTCATATGGTATGGAATACCCCATTGGCCAGTTGGGYTAGCTGTCCTGACTATGCTCCCTCGCAGCTTCTTGTGCACCTGGCAGAGCATGGGAAGCTGAAAAGTCCTTGACTAGTAGACTACTTAGCAACAACTAAAAACATCAGCGTGTTATCAACATTCTTCTCATACTAAATCCAAAACATAGTACTATACCAACTACTAGGAAAAAAAATTAACTCTATCCCAGCTGAAACCAGGACAGTATCCACCCCTTATTCCATACCATTTACGTCATGCTCAGGTCCCACACTATCCAATACAACCTCATTAACCACCATCCTGCTTCCCATCCTTTGATATAATACACAGATATCATTCTCTTAGTCTATGGACCACCCCTGTGAAATGTCTGTAAAATGTCCATAAATCTCCACAAAATGAAACATCTATGCTTTGGTACCCATGAGCTAGACTGAGAAGCTGACCACTCAGAAACAAAATGAGAGGGTAAAAGGAAAGGTCAGAAATGTAGACAGTAAAGGCAAAGAAATGTGCAAGTTACTATTTAAACAATAGATTTTTAAAATGTATTGTTATTAAAAGGAAAATGATTAAGAACTGATTTCATAGTTTCAAAGATAGTATTACATAACAGTGGGCTCAACTAACTTGAAAGTGGGCTAAGCAAGTTTCAAAGGAAAGTGTTAGGAATCTTTTCTAATGCCTAACAGAAAGAACACATTAAATCTTACTTGAAAATGCCTTGTTCAGCTAGTGCTCATAATACCATGCTGAGGGCATTTTTCAGGATGAGTCTGAGGTTAAGAAAAACACCTACTGAATACTAGTGCCACTTACTTCAGCACTTGAGTTTTCCTCAGAGGTCTTCCATCCAATTACTGACCAGATCCAGTGATATTTAACTTATCAGATCTGACAAGAGCTGGACCCAAGGTAGAATGACTGCTTAAACATTTATTTGTGTCAATGACATGTTTAAAACTCTCTGCTCTGTCTAAATATTTAAAGGAAAATATAAAGAGGAAAATGTAATGTGACATAAGAGGAAATGAAAAACAACCTTTCTTGTTGAGGACATTCACTACACACAATTGCTGTCTTCTGAATAGCTGTTATTTTGGCAGAAATTGAGGGGAATGCAGTCCTAAATATCATGTTTGTCTGTCTCTTTTTAACAAAAATTATTTTTACAATGGCAAGTGGATCTTTTGCTGTCAAAATCACGGAATATGACAACAGCCAAGATCTTTAGGAACCTCTGAGTCTGAAGTTTTTGATTGTAAAGCTAACACCTGAAAGTGAAGAAATAATAAAGATAAATGTATACTTAGTAAAAAGAAGTTGCAGCATTGTCCAAATCAGCTTAAATGTGTCGACTGCTTGTTGAAGTAGACTACATCTTAAGAACAAGCTGCAATAAACTTTCTTCTTGGAGAAGCGGAGAGTTTAAAATGTTCAAACCCCCTTTTACTCTCTAATCCAGAATAAAGCCAAATTTCAGAATTCTCTGTGAAGCAGATCTTCTGTATTTTCCATAGTAGATATACATTTTCCATAGTAGATACCCTTTGCTGTCAGCTTACGTGTGTTTAAACTAGTGTGAGTACTTTCCAAAGTAATACAGAACATGYGGGTTTTCAGTATATAAGGGATGCTGAAAATTTTCTTCATCTGTGAACTCTTCCTAGAAAGGAGCTTATTAAATTCAGAGATTTCTCTATGTGGATCATCAGTGATGTCTGGGGGGGATGAGGGAACAATGGAACTCAGAATGTGTGCATATATCATGCTCTTAGCAACACATTCTCTGTTGGAACCCGACAGTTATGTTTGCAAAAGCAAACCCACTCTAAATTAGTTTGCAGTTAATTGGCTGTGAAGGGAAACACACCTTGCCAAAAAGGATTTGAAATATGAAGCAGTTTGGATTTGTGAAGAAGTTGATCGCTGTACTTGAAGAATCACAGACTCTTTCATGGGCATCTGGGAAATAATGTGGTTCATAATCTCCAGTGCTTTCGCAAATTGCATTATTTGGCAAGACGGGCATATACTTGCTGCCATCTACTTGAAGATTGATTTTAGACGGGCAGTCTCAGAATGTATGTTGGAGCTGTTCATTTGCAGTTGAGGAAAGAGATTTCATTAGGGTTAGTTCAATATTGTTCTGAATATGTGGTAGGGAATAACAGGAGCTAGCAGACACAACAATAAGATCTTTTTTTATTTTTCCTCCTGGGACTGAAAATGGAATGAATGGTCACATGTATAACAATGGTTAGTGTCTGTGTAGTTTTATACGTCCTTGCATGTCTCTGTGGTCTTTCCAAATATTAGTGGAAAAAGTCTCATAGTAGGCCTGTGGAATAGGTGTGGTAGACATGGACATAAAGAAAGTATAGGTTGACTTATCCGAGGTCACACAACCAGTCAGTGACAGGGCTGGGATTTGAACCAAGCTCCTGAATCCTTTTTGCATGTCTAACTACAAGATTGTGCAATCTTTGCTGAGATGCGTGAAAGGAAGAGTTCCTTCTGTGGCCAAGCCGTAATACAGCAGGAGCTCCATCTTCAGAAACCAGTGATAAGTCTCTGGAACTTTCAAGACTTCATTTTTAGTATTTCCATGTGCTGGTTTTTAATAGATATCTGCGACTTTTCAGGATAATACATGTTTCACCAGATTGCACTGTGTGGTCAAGAATTATCATAACCTCCTCCTGATGTGCCACTGCCAGAAGATAGAGGGGCTTCTCATTTTCCATGAAGGATCACCACAATTTTTCTACATAGATCTTTTTGACGAGCAAGACTAGTGTTCAGCAACATATTCCGTTCAGTCACCTATCAGCTGAGCAGGTATAAGTAGGTAAGAAAATATCCCTAATAGATCTTTAGTGAAATGAGAGCGCTGAGTTTCTTCCCATTTGAGAAAATAGAGGATGAATACCAAATCATGATTAATTCTGCTGAATGGCTAAGGAGCTAACTGTGTGGCTACAATGGTAAGAGATGGGCTACCATAGCTACTGATAATGCAGCAGGTATTATTTTCAGTCAGTGCCTAATGGCCTTAGAGGAACTTATTAAACTGAAACCACTATTGTGTGAGGAACTATTCACGTAGAGTATCTCCAGAGTGATCAAGATGATCCTGCTGTGGGCTACAATATAGATCAGTAAATGTGAAGAGTGGTTTTGTGAGGAAGCTGACATTTTGAGAGCTCAGTTGGCAAGGGATGGGTCTGCACATTGTTCCGTATTTTAGTAAGATGTTAATAGCAGAAATAATGTCTGATTCTCTTTTCAAATATTTGAATACCCACTCCAAAAATCACACTTGAATCAAGTAAAGTGTAACAAATATCTTTCACTTCTAGATGCTTTGAAAGCACCACCTAAAGCTCCTTCTCAAACGTCTCTCAAAATTTCTCTGTAACATGGTTTGGTAGCCCTTTATAATCAGCACAGCTTGAGATACATTAATTAGTTTAATGAAAATAAGACCTATATTCCATCTCAGAGAATGTCCAGTTCTCATTAATACTAATGGATGTTACACATGTGCACTGACAATAACCTTACAGGGTTTATGGCCTAGTGATTTACCATTTATGCAGGATGATACTAGTTTTACAGCATGCATACTGTCTTAGCATTTCACGTGAGAAACACATAGGCTCGCAGCTGGACAAACTCAGTGGATTAAACAGAAGAAAACTTTCTTCTCCTTGGCCAATAGAATGCTAAAAATTTGCATCACTAGAGCAGATTATAGGAAGGGAAGCTCTGGAGATCTATCTTTGAGCAAATGGTCCTCATTTGGGTCTGCTCTGAAAGGAAACTAGTTCCATTCTTAGCTTTTATGCCTAACCGGGGTTAGCTGATGCTGATTAACTTGCCTATGAGGTGAAACCGGGAAGTTTTTTGACTACTCTTTTCCTAGGGAGTCAGAAAACTTGACTGAATTATCAGTGAATTCACTGTCAATAATTATCCTGCAAATTATCTCTTATTTCCAGGTAAACATTTTTGCTCTGTGGGGTACTTCTTACAGCGGTTTACTAGCAACTGCAGTTCTTATTGAAAATTGAGTAGTATAACAAATTACCTAAAATCCAGGTGTGCAGGTACCAGTAGTGGATATTTTAATGTTATTTTGAGACAATTCTTTAAACAATTTATGCAGTGCTCTTGGTTGTAATATTGAATTCATCCCTATCTCAACTAATGTGTACCGGAACGCTTAAATAGCTTATGAACATTGTCCTGTTAGCTCAAATCTGATCAAGAACTAAGAAGATGATTCTACTTCCCCTTCAGTTATTTTAGCAAGTACTAAGGGACTGAGTGCTGCAGAGGTAACTGTTCAACACTTTGGCAAAATAGTTTAGAGAACTACTTTTTTGGGTTCCTATCTTCAGCTCCTCCAGCTGGTCAGTGGTTAGTGGAAATGACATCTTTGGCCTACAGTTCTTAATATATAACTCTTAATGGTTTATCACTTAATCTGTGATGGTATAATACATCATCAGAAAGGAGAATATAGCAATGTTGAGTTTAAATAATTTTACAGATAAAGACAAAAGAAGGCTATGCCGATCATCACACCAAATTTCTTGCTCCTTTGCTTCTTGGTCATGTTTTTCACTAGAGAGGAGGAACTGTGACCATATAAATGTTCTCATGTGAGAATTTGTGTTGCAAAGTTATGGCCTAAAAAATACTTTACATTAAAACAGAGCAGATTGCTTATGGCAACTCCTGCATAATGAAGGAACACAATGAAGAACTGCAGTTCATATTGCTCTTCAGGTCTGTTCTATTTTCATAGTTTTTTTTAAAAGTAGAAAATTGCATAGTATAATTACAAGTTCATTTGCATTCATATTACAAGCTGTGAGCTAGTACAGTCTTTTATATTTAAAAAATAGTTAGCAAGTGTGACTTGCATCCATAAATTTCAGAAATGGGAATGAAGTTTACACTTATTCAAAGTTCCTTCTCTTCTTAGTCAACAGCTAGCACCCTTCCTGTGAACTGCAGGATCTCAGGGAGGCCAGCAACATGGTAAATGCAACTTATTTTATAGTGTAATGGGCAAGGGTGTAGAGCAGTTCATTTACTCTTTCCCCAACAAAAAAATATGCCTTTTGGGAACTGAGGATCACCAGCATTTTATTGGACTTAATACTTACAGACAAGCATAGCCACATGTCATCTAGAGGATGCTGTCTATCATTTCCTAATGGAAAGGTAACTTCTGTTACTTTATTTTTTCTTAAGTTCTTTGTCTTCCTGAGATGGCGAAATTTTCACCAAGAGGAAATATTGCTGCAATTAAGTTTACTACTAGGACTTAATTTTTTTTATCCACATTAGAGTAAGTGGGTTCAATTGATAATCCTGCCTTTCATTTCTGTAATAAATGGAATTGAAGAAAACAGGTCTATAGTAAAAGTCTCCATTCCATCAACTACTTCTATAAATGTGGTATGACTTCTGAAGTGCATTTTTGTTACATCGTAAAGATTATTAGATGACTTTATCTTTTATGCTTAATACCTAATGTGCTATGGAAAGAATAATTGAGGAAGATGAAACTGAAAATGAGAATGTTATCGGATCTCTGCACGCACTTTCAATCAGTCTGTTTGCTCAGCCTTTCCCTCTGCTCTGGGATGKGCGCTCCCTGCCCTGTTAAGCGTGTTGCCACATTGGTTCAGATCTCCTGCCTGTCAGTTGGAGGTAAAATAACCTGTAGACATGTTTCTACCTTGTGAGCATCTTGGTGATCACTCCTTGAATGTCATCTCGAAGAGTGCACATCAGCAGTTAGATATTTGCATGCCCAGCATAACATCTCGCTCGTAATTTCTGATCAGATCGGATACTCTGTAATGGTTTGAGCCCTCTTCCCTGTCAGCCGAAGGAGACGCTGCCACTCAGACCTGGGAGGCGAATTAGGTCTATCCGGAGGCTGCAGAAAGCTTTTCTTTTAGTCATTTACCTCAGTTATCTAGAGCAGAGCTGCTTTTATGCCTTGATTGGAGATAATACTAGTGAAATAGCAATAACCTCGCCAATGTACTTCTCTTCTGTATGTAAATCCTTTCAGGAAGTGCATGACAGCCTCTGTTTTCTATGGGTCTCCGTTTGTAAAGAAGCTGTTATCACAGAATAAGTTTAATGGGTCGTGAATTTTGTGTTGAAAGGAGAGTCTCTCCATGACTTCTGATCTGCCTGCAACAGACCTATTGGCTCGGCAGCAAGTGCATTAGGCTAAATATGCTTCCTCCATTGACTCTGAAGGTAACAGCCCTAAATGCCTCATTAAATTTTCATGGGTGACTGAGAGAAGCCATGAGAAAACCACCACGCTGGCAGCGGTGTGACGGCGGGGCCCCCCGAGCCTCCCCCTCCCCGGCGTGCGCCACACGGGCCGTGGGCCACCAGCTCCCGAGGGGGGCCGGGGGCGCAGCCCGGCCACGGCCGCTCCTGCGCGGGCACGGAGCCCCGCGGCTGTGAGGAAGGGCCGGGCCGGGGCGGGGGGAGACCGTGTTCGCGGCGCCGTGGCCGGGTTTCACGCGTGGGCAGGGGCCGGCGGGCCGCTCTCCCTCCCTGACTGACTGACTGACTGACCGCCCTCCCTGCGCTCCTCCACCTCCGCGCCACCGGGAAGCCCCTTTTACCGACATCCCTAGATGACCGCTGCCCTGGCCGCGGCTTGAGCACGGCGATGCCGGAGCCGGGCGGCTGTGAGGGACCGGGCGGCGCTGAGGGGAGTTGGGCGGCGGGGYCGCCAGCCGCTCCCTCACACGAGGGCTGCCCCGGAGGCGAGTGAGAGGTTGGGGGCGAGCGGGCGCGCCGTCCTCCCCCCGCCCTGAGCGGGGAGAGCCCAGCCAGCCCCCCCCCAACCCGCCCCGGCCGTCCCCGTTCTCCCTGCCCGGCTGCACCAACGGCGCTGAGACCCCCAGCCCTGGGAGAGGAGGAGGAGGAGGAGGAGGAGACCGACCCCTCATCGGCGGCTTTCCTCCGCCACACACCTCCCCTTTTCCCCTCCCTCTGGCCTCAGCGCCGCACTGGCGGAGGCCGGAGAGGGCAGGCGACGCGGGAAGGCGGCTCTCCCAGCATGGACGAGCCATGTGTATCCTAAGGAATAACAGCAGCTGCTGCGCCCACGATGGGGAGCAGAGGAATGCGAGGAGGAGAGGGCTCGCTGGGGCAGGTGAGGGCGCCGGCTCCCTTCTCCCTTCGGCGGCCGGGGGGGGGTGCCCGGTCTCGGGGCTGGGGGGGAAGCGAGCGGGGCGGGCGGCTGCGCCCCGGGGTGCCCCGGTGGCGGGGTGCGTTGCTCCCTCGTGTGAGGGGGGAGCCCCTCTCCCCGCAGCAGGCACGGGAGGGCAGCTGCTCTCCGGAGGAAGTTTTTTTTGCCCGTCCTCCCCCCCGCTCTCTCCCGTCACCCGGAGGGGGGAAAGGGCTGAAATCTCCTGCGAGTCGCGGGAACTTGCCGGTTTGGAGGGGAGCGGGGTGCGCGGCTTTCCCTCTCCCAGCCGAGTCGCGGGGCAGAGGCGGCTTCTCTCCGCGCCCCCCGCCCCTGCCGGACGCACCGTCCGTTGGAGGGGGGGGGGGCAACAAAAAAATCAAGGAGGGACCCACAGACGCGATGCGGCTGCGGGATTTCCACCGCCGCGACCCCCCGTCCATGAGAGCCGTGCCGGGGGGGTTCCCGGGGCTGCTCCCCGGGCTGGGCGTGCAGCCGCTCCGCGCCGCTTTCAGTAGCTTCAGCCGCTGCCGCCCGCCAGCTGGAAGCGCCGGTTACACCTTCGGTCGGGGCTGTGCCCCGCTTCCCTCAGCGCGGCTGCGGGGGAGGCGCCCCCCGCCGCCTGCCAGGACCCCGGCGCCGCCGGGCAGCGGGCCCGGCCCGCGGGCAGGGAGCCCGGCGGCGGCTCGGCTGCGCCGTCGCTGCCTTCCCCGGGAAGGTGCAGCAGGGGCGGGGGACGCCGCGCTGAGGAGCGGCGGGGAAATGGCGCCTGGAGCCGAGGGGCCGCTGGCCGGGGGGGTGGGTGGGGTGGGGGACGAGCTCGCCCTCCTGAGCCGGGGAGCTCCTCGGCGGCGCGGTGCCTGGGCCAGAGACCCTCCTCGGGAGCCGCCGTCACGTCCTCGGCGAGGAGCCCCCAGGCCCTCGCCTTCCAGCGGTGCGCGGTCAAGGAAGTGGGAGTAAAGCGAACAGTTGCTTTATCGRGTGCTGGGGGCTCATGTACCTCACCTTTACGGCCCTTACTTTGGAAAAAACAACAAACAAAAAAATCCCTGATCTGAATGTTTTGGGTGCTTTTTTGTGTTTGTGCATGGCCACCGAGTCACCAGGAACGTCTTAACRGACACCCTTGAATTAGTTAAAGTTCAGAATGCTTTGCTTCTCGGCTGCCGTCTGCGGGAAGGTGCGCGCACGGGCTTGCTGCCAGTCTGGAACAGGACAGTCGTGACAGATCCTGCAAGGACTGGCAGGACAAGCACGGGACTGTAAACTCGCCGGGAGCCAGAGCCACCTCTTTCTTTTGTGTTTTGCAGGGTGTTTCACGCTATGGGAGCTCATATTCATGACCGGCACATTTGAAATGCCTCTATGAATGGTAAAGTAGTGAGGTGGGGAACTGGGACCAGTATTCATCTGAACAGTAAATAACAAAGCTTGTTTCTGGTTTGGACAGTCGTGGAGCTTGCAGATGAATGCGAAGTTTTTCATTTCCCTGTGAACTTGTGTTTTACTGTACATTTCAAACCAGTTAAGGTAATTTTTAGGTCTTTCCCCAAAGGAGCTTTAAAAGCAAAGTCCTTGGAACTCTTTGCCATTTGTCTAAATTCTGAATGCATGTCTGAAGCATTTAATCATGTTTATTGTTTTCARCCACTCAAACGGAATAAAAATTACTTATCGTTGATGAAGCTTATCTTGCAAGCTGTTTCACAGTATGTTTCCGTTGCAAGACACAGCACTGTGTTAAACTACTGATGATTGTATTGTTTATTGTTCTTTCATTCTCCACCCKCACCCCCCCATAACGCCAGTATCAATCTGTTCCTTACTGCTGTACTCAAAAATAATGGAAGAGCAGGTTTTCACTAGTTGGTTTGATATTTCTACTTGTATTTGAGATTTATATCTTTTATATTTGCTCTTAAGCTATTTTTCATTGAGTGTGCTAAAGGCAGCTGATATATTAAAAAAGGAATTAAGGCACAAAGCTAAAAGGCACTTTCAAACTCTTGAAATGAAACTGTAAGTGGAATTAATGCTGGATTCACAGTCATTGTTTATTTCTTTAGCCACATACATAACACCTTCCTGAAACATAAGATTCCTTGCCCCTTTGTCATTACCACTTTGTTTCATTACACATTTAAAATGCACTATTCACATTGGTCTAGAAGTTCAGATTTGTTGTTCAGAGTGTTTTGATACAGATGCTGATCTTGGACTATACCTTATAGGTGATTTTGCTGCACTTTAACAGTATCTTAGCAGAGTGATGGAGGACACCATCATGTTTTCTTGTAGGATTACCTTTGGGACTTTAGTGACTGCACACATCAGTGGTTTCATCTTAGGAGGATTGAAATTGATTTTCTTCTTTTTCTTTTTTTTTTAGCTCAGCTAGTGAAAGACCCTGTGTATGTCCTTTGACCCGTGGCCTCACATGATGAAGTGACACCAATAGTGGAGGATGTAGACTTGAGGTAGCTGCTACTAGGGCTTCAAGTAGAGGTACCAGAATGAACACGTTGTCCTGGTGGCCAGCCTGCTTGGTTCTTTGGGCAAGGCACAGTTTTTTGAATATACGTTGGAAGACCCCTGCATATATGTGTCAAAATAAATTTAAACCATGAACCTTGTGATTCTTTTTTAATACTTTTGAGAGGTCCTTGCTCAAGCAAAGCACAGGAAGGTTGACCTTTCCTTCTCATCCATAACAGGCACATTTTCTTTTAAATATTTTAGATTTCAAATTTTGCAAGGTAGTTGTGTTGAATTTAGCAACAGCCAAGCTACCCAGTTAAATATTGGTTAGGTGGGAGAACCTCTATTTTTACAATTGTGTTTACATTTTAAAGTGATAGCAAATACTAGTAAAGAGGACCAAGATTTTCTAGACATTATAGTTCAAATTAACTTTCCCAGTCAATATTTAGTCACGGTCTTGATGGTTAAAGTTAACTGTCCAAGTCAATGTTTAGTCAAGGTAATGACTTGGATTTTATAAACACTACCCAAGCATTCTTGCAAAATTAATCAGAGTTGCTGGATCACAATACGTTTGCTCAGCCAATTACTTAGGAATAAAAGTAYGTTATTACTTGGTCTGTCATATGTCCTATACTATTTGGTGTTATTTCAGCTTGCCTTCAGCCCTTCTGTGGCTTCATTCTTACAGTACTGGTTCTATCTTTAAAGCATTTATCTGCCCAGTGGATTTGTGAAATAAAGTCAGTCATGTACTACCCTGTTTTTATGGGTAGGAAGATGAGGCGCCAGAGAGATGCCAGGTGCTGGCTCCCAAAAGGAAGTATAAAGCCTTTCAACGCGTAGTGCAGTAGCAGCAACGTTTATATATGTAGTTCCAAGAAAGTCTTTCAGGAGCCTGTGCTGGGCACCCAGCTCCTCATACAGTGTGCAGGAAGAGGTGGGCACTTCTGATAAAGCAATCATTGGATAAAATATGAAGACAGTTTTGGTGTCTGGGACAAAAATGATGAAATTGRGTATGTTGACATTGGTACTTAGAGTGCAAGATTGAAGCATGTTGTGATCTGGGAAAGAATGGGRAATCTTTATTGCAGTTCCTTTCTTGGGGTTGAACCGGGATCTTCATTCTTCCAGGTTGTCACTTAAGTCTCTTAAACTGACACTAAAATCACAGTCTGGACTTCAATTGTGCCAGTGGTGTGGTTTTTTTTTTCTTTTTTTTCTTTTTTTTTTTTAATTGTACCACTTGCAAATGCATTCCATGCAATTACATGGGTATTAGAGTAGATATTCATTAGGATTTTACTAATCTGAACCTCAAGTGCTGTTCTGCAAATTTGCCAGCCTTTGTAAGGGAGTGCTTGACTTCATCAGCTCCACTGTTTTGAGTATTTTGATACAGTAGAATGAAAAGCATATATTCTGAACCAAGTAATTAGATTTAAACATTTTCATTTTCATACTTTGACTTGTCACATAGAGAACCTACAGCTCTGTATTTTGCCCTTAACACTAGTTTTTGCCCAGTCTAGCTACAGCAAAATTACATTTCATGGTGGTGGTTTAAGAATTTCATCCATGAATCAATCTTCCATTTCTGTTTAAAGGCAGCAGAATTGTCACAACTTAGAAAAAGTGAGTAAACCCAAAACTGTGAGTTACAGGAAAGCTACCGTGTTACTGTGTGCAACCTCATCTGTGTATCTCACCTTGCACAGCCGTCAAACACATTTTCAAGTGTTACAGGTATAAGCAGTGTTCATTGGTTTTAACTGTGCAGTATGAAACTTCCCATTCTTCTCTTTTTGGAAAGAGCTTTCAATTGTTTAAGCAACAAACGTTGTAAGAACTTGTGTAAAAACCGTTGTAGTGAAAAGTCTTTAACTGTTGTTATTTTCAGTGGTTCCGTCACACACATAAAGCCTCGGTCGGAATCTGCTAGTGTGAGCCTTRCTGGTTACAGTGGGGTCTGCACAACCCATTTTCAGTGGTGGGTCTGTTTCAAGATGTATGCCATTTTGAAGAACCAGATCAGAGAGATGCCTGTCAGCTTTTGTCTCTTAATCAGTATATTGTTTTTTGAGGAGTTAGAGTGAAGCTCATACCCTGGGATGACCAGCTGTGTGTCTGTGCAGGTGCAGAGGCTGTAGGCTGTCATGTCCCCAGCTGTGGGGGAAGCAGCTATCCAAGACCTAGCTCTTTAGACTCAGCTGCATGTCCTAACCAGCTCCATCCACAGTGGAGCAACAGGACTCGCAATGCAATGCAATGCAGCTGAAGGGCTGCTTGTCACATCTTGCTCTCACTCAGTCCTCTTCTTAGATATGTGAAGTAGTTGTCATGGTCTTATGGCCCTTGGAGGCGTGAAGATTTACTTTAGTCACTTATAGAATCAGAAAGGATGATAACTGTGGGTAAGCTTTTAAAAATGCAGTGTTGCTGAGCAGGAGAAGCCTGCTGGGGAGCAGGCTCAGGGCAAAGTTTGCAGCCCGTAATCCTTTGCGCTTTCTACGGATAGTGCTTCTCCTGTCATTCCATTACTTTTGGTTTAATGAGGATGCATAAATTGTTACTTTTCTTAAGGATATATACAACGTAAAAAAATAGGGCAGTGTAATACCTAAGTACACAAAAGCACTTGCTGTTTTTTTCTGTATTGAATTTTGTGTATCTCTGTGTATGTATGTGTTACATATATGCAAAGATTTATTAGCTGCTCTTTTTATTATATAAAGATTTCTCAGGTCTCCAGATATTGTCAAGCGGTTAAACTGAGAGATTCTGCTCCCCTCCCCCCCGCAAATAGTGATTACTCTTGTGGGTAGAAGAACATCAGTTTCTTGAGAGTCTTTGCAATTCCCCAAGCCTGAAGGCAAATGAATAGAAATTTAGTGGACCACCTAGTTCTTGACACAGAATTCTCCAAAGAGGAGTCTGACCTAATTTATATTGTATTGAATCGAATAATCCTATCATGCATGTGTGCTTGCCGTTTTGTTTTCTTTTAGCAGGCATATTGCTGTCTAGCAAAAACTTCAGATTTAGATGTTAGGCAATGTCCCTGTGGTTTTAGGAGGTGCTTTTCCTCAGTGAGTAGTTACCAGAAAATAACATTTTGAGGACATTTGTGAGAAGGCAGACAATCAAGACATAATACTAAGGCTCCTAAAATTATTCCTACCTGAATATGAGTGTATCGTTGTTTAGTACTGAGGGTAATCAAGAGTCCTCTAATACAAAGTCCTCCCATTATTACTAAAGATGGAGCTGGAATCTCCCCAAAATGCTTTTTGTAGCAAAAAGCAGTATAAATATCTTTGTCATCAGTGTGATAGGGATACTGGTAGGCATGCTTTGCTGTGGGTGATTGCTGCATTTTGTCTTTGCAGGGTTGCTGATGATAAGTGGTACTGAATGTATTTGTTGGGGCCAGCATGCTTTGAAGCTAACTGGGAGCTGATTAGCATCCAGGCACTGCAGTTGTGGCCTCTTAAGGCAGTTCCTGGTGTGCAAATCCCTCTTCTGGTGTTATTCTCTAGGTAGTAGGACCCATCAGGCTATCTGTGTTAGGTCCCAAGATACACTCTGAAGCTTATCAATTGGTCTACGTATGTTCATGTTTTGGAAAAGAACTTTTTAAACCTGCACAGTTTTATTCTTGGAAAGCTTAGGAAAGTTGTGGGTCTGCAGAAATTCAAGATCATGGCAACAGTTACCTGAAAACAGTTCTTTGCTTTTAGAGTGAGTAGGTATCCCAGCTGCAGGACTTTTACGCTTATTCAGTGTCATTCAGGGAGGTTTTGCTTAATCTCTTTTCACAAGAGTTGCTTTTTTGCTTGAAAGTGTATCTCTTGTCTTTTAAAATGTAGTGTTTAAAACCTTTTGGCTTTCCAGTTAGAGATTGTTTTTGCTTCCACTTTCGTTTTAGAATAGCTGAGCATGAACACCCCTTTAGCACGGGTGAGTGATTAGCAAGTTAATAGGTTTGACAGTCACTGGGTGACTCTTCTTGTTTTGGGTCTCTGCAAAATAAGAAAGGTCTTACTTCTTTTCCAGCTGTGGAACAAATTGTAGGAGGTTACGCTTTTCTTGGACTGTGTGTGGTCAACACGAGAGAGAGAGAACAGAATAATGCACTATATAGTGTTCTTAGCTCATGTAAACGATACTCGAAACCGAAAGGTTCTCCGACAGACGCTTGCCTAATTCCCACAGTGTCACATTGCTACAGTTTTTCTCTTCTGGCTATCTTTAAGATTCACAACATACTTAACTAGGAAGAAAATCCACAGTCTGAAGATGATCGATTATGAAACTTTAAAATAATCTTTTAAAAAATGGAAAAAATATGCATACTGAACAATAATGGGTATTAAGAATATCAGTTGATACAACTTTTAAATAGTACTACTACTTGATTTGAAATGGACGCTTTCCAGTAAGCGCAAGAAGTTGCAGTGGATTCTGCAGTATTACTATATTCAAGTCATGGGAAAATTTCTTTTTTGTTCTATCTGGTCATCTGGTTTCATACCTGCACTCATACCAACTGGTTAAAAGTTGACTTACTAATGCACAGCATAAAGTAGCTTCTTAAACATATGGCTGTCTTAGTTGTACCTACCAAAAATAATTTTATCAGTCAATTGAAATGTTTAAGTGAGATTACTGACATTTGTAGCTTCACATTCAGAATTTGGAAATGCAAAGACTTTAAGTATGCCCATCAGAAAATTAAGAACTTTAATTACTGGGAATCCAATTGATGCAATACACATTTCTTAYTTTTCTTTTACATAACTGTCTTCTAACCTACTGACAGATTGGTTAGTTAAAGAATAGCAGGCATCATATTGGTTGTTTCTCAACCTAAAGGATTAGAAATTTTKTTTTCAGTACTTGAAATGACTGAGGGAAAAAACGTGAGTAATCTCTGTACGCCATACAAAAAAAACCCGTTTCATGTCTGTTCCTAGTTACATGAGATGCAGCTCTTAATGAACTATGCTAAAATGGCAAAGAAAAAGAGCACTTCAACTTGCTTAACCTTCACTGGATTTATTCAGGTGCCTCAAGTAGTTCCTGAGATCGAGCCAGAATGAAGAGATCCAAGCCGGCAGGATTCAGTGCTCGTGCAGAAGCAGACAGTTAGTAATTTGACAGCGTTTCCAGGACCTGTCAGTCTCTGCCTGGAGACTGGCCATAACAGTTCAATTGGCATGTGCTTTTTGCCAGATTAACATGTAGTAGGCCACTTGAATTCTCCCCTTACTGAGTTCATACCTTTTCTTTAATTCTCTCTCACAGTAATCTGTAATCTGTAATTACAGATTAAAGAAAAACTTTCTCTGTATTTAGGGTGGTGGATGTTTTTAACAGGTAGTTAGTGTGAAGAATTTCAGTTTTGTCCTCTTTTTGATTTCCTTGTGTAACCTTTACCAATCAATTTTTAACATACCGTATTTTGCTTGTGGCTATGGTGGTGTAGGAGACTCTGCTTCCTTGATCTTTGCTAGCTCTTGAAGTTAACGGTGATGGGCTGCTAGTGCACTGATAGCTCGGACTTCAGTGCATTGCTGCAATAAAGGATTCGGGGCTGGAATTTCCAACTAGCTACATGATTAAGCCAAGCATAAAGGTAATTAGGAAAAAAACAAAATACTTTTAAACTTTAATGCAGTCCAGCTGATGTTCATGAAATTGTACTGCTATTTAGTTCATCATCAGTCAATGCAGTGAATATTTTATTCATATTTCAATTTTCCTTTTCATTCCTTTATGTAACAAAATACATAGTTAAGTTAGTTTTATTTTTGCTGCCTTTTATGTCAGTTTTCTTCAAGCTCTGAGGCGTATTAGCAAATTCAAACCTTTTAATGGGAAGATTAGATGACCTGTTAGGTGTTCATGTCTTAACTGCAGCAGCTATACCACTAATAACAAGGGTCTTCCCAGTAGGTGGTTTTTTTTTCCCATGCTAGGATTTTCTTCCCTAAATGTGCATACATTTTTAAATTTGGTCAGTGTGCCACAGGAACACTGGCAGTATCATTTGAAAATGTTAAGGCCGCTGTTTATTGTTTTAAAACACCTGGTAGTTGATCGCAATAAAGACTCCCCTTTTTAATTACGCTATAATTAATACAAAACAAATCAACAGGAAGTGCTACTTCACACAGCATGTTGGCAGTTTACTCAAGTTTAAAAAGAGTAAAAAAAAAAGTCAGAGAGTTTGATAAAGATTATTTTATGAATGTTTTTTTTGTGGCTGCTGAAGTAATGAAATCTCAGATTGTGGCTTCAGGACAGTTTTCCACCCACCATCCCTGTGTGACAGTTTTCATATATTCAGCCACATTTTTCTTCCTTCTGAAAACAAGAGAAATAAAATGTTTGAGAAGTCCTAAAGAGGATAACAAATTGAATTGACCACTTACTGTTCCTGGCACTCAAATTTTATGATGCTTACCTCCCTAGTGATGGAGCGAGCTATTCAAAAGCACTGTGTGAGAGTTACAGCTGATGAAATTTGGTAAAGTTCTTTCAAATCAGAACTACACTGATGTATATCAAATGAGGGCTTGTCTGCTGTTGCTATGTTACGTTTGTAGCAAATGCTAATTGATCTTGGTGCATACAGATCCTCAGAGAAAAGTGAGAATTGTTATTGAATGAATCCCACTGTGCCAAGCTTCAGTTTCTGGATTTCAGTGCAGGATGATCCTGGAGAGGACATGAAATCCTCTTTATACTGTGAAACAACACTAGAAAAGTAACTCTGTCACAGCCACAAAGCTGGTCTGAGACTTCAGCACTCCCAGTTTTGGGCTTGACAAAGAACACAAAGTGATTTTCATAAAGGAGCTCTCTGTTTGCAGCTCCATTTTTTGTGGGAGGACTATTGATCCAACAAACTACTTACATGTGGTTGTCCCTTTTGAAYGTAGCATTTCTCATGTTTCATTCTTGCATAATTTGTTCTGTTGGACTCTTGGATAAGGTGAAGAGATGGCAGAGAGAGGATTCTCCATGGGATGGTTCTGTCACTCACTGTTCTTTGTGGAAGAAGCCTAGTTCGTTAGCTTATACAAGATGCCCAGTCCTGACAGCTAAAATTCARGTGAGAAGAATCCTATTCTCAGTCGTTGAACTCTAGTTGCCTTGCTTTTTCCAGGCAGCAGAAGTCCAGGGGAGCRGTTCATGTGCATCAAACTTCAAAATATTGCTCAAGCCTGTGTAGAGGACTAACTCTGTTCTTTATTGCAAAGATCATCTTTAGTTCAAAGAACAGATTGCAAATGACCTGGAAACATCGTGCGTGGCTGATTCTGCTAATCAGTATTTTTAGATGAAACTTTTTGGTGGAGATGAGAAGTCATACAGTACAGAGAAGGAAAAGAGTACAGGTAGATGTAATTTGTTTTGTGGATCCAACAACACAAGAATAAATTGTCTTGATGAATACAGTGTTGATTTTCTTCTTTGTGGCTGGAAGTGTGTACATAATTTGCACGTAGGCAATGAGTAAAGCAGCTATAATATCAGTTGTAATGTCTGTAATAGACTACCTCTGAGAATTTTTTTTTCTTATTTTGATGGACTGTGCTGTATTATCTTTGGCTACTTCACAGTGATTATTTATTTATTTATTTATTTATTAAAGAGAAGTACTCTTATGTTCAATGATAGTGAATGTATTTCATTTTCATATGTGGACATATATTTTCATGAGAGAGATTAACATTAGATTTTGCCAAGACTGTCTAGGGTTTGATTTGTTAGGAGAAACAGGCGTCAAGAAACCACCAGGAATTGTGCTGGTTCCTGAGAAATTAGGGTACATACGGTTTCTTCTACAAAAACCATTCAGGAGATCAGTGTAGGGTTACTGTTGTGTATTCAAACAATACAGAAAAACCAAACAAACCGGAACCAGGATCTCTGAGGATTCCTTCCCATTTCAGACATGCATGTTGCAGTTGTAAGGTAAAAAGAGCAACTTAATCTTAAGTTATAGTCGAGAAGAATAGAAGTAGTTCGTAATAGCTCTCTAGTTCTTACATTAATAAAATGTGAAAAAGTTCAGCCTAGAGTTACAGAAGATTGTTACACAGGTTTGGGTCACTGCTGATGTACTTCTGTTGGACTGCATCCTTAACATTTTAGTATCACTGCATGAGATAAGATGCAGACGTGACGACATAGTGTATATTAATCTTGTTAAGTCCTTATGAGAGTCCTAATTGTTCCAGCAATTACTTCTGTAAGAAGTTGGCTACTCTGGATGCATTAGGGAGAGCACAGTGCTCAATAGAATGAATTGTGTATTCAGATGTACTTTAGCTTGTACTTCAGTTGCAAAAAGTGGAGAAAATCTTGTCCGCCTGTCTTGAAAGTGTGGGGGATGATGTCTGGAGGAACAGTTCCAATGCTTGACAATTAATAATAGCACTTTCAAGAGAAGCTTTTAGCAGAAGGCAAGCATGTAGGTTACAGAGCAGTACAGAGAACAATGTATTTTTTGTGCTGTTTCTAATATGTTGAGATCAAATAAATAATTAATAGGAGAAAAATTTATAAGGATGATGCAAGTAGAAGAGTAAAGTTCTTCTAAATATTAATCTATTGCCTATATTCTTTATTGTTGTAATAAAAGCTTGAGAAGTAGACACGGGAGACTGAAATGCCTTGCAACTTGTCGTAGAGTTCACAAAGTGCTTTTTTAAAACAAATTGCCTTTAAATGAAAAATGCTGGTGTAATGTTTTGGTGAGATGCTAGTAATAACTTGTAATGATTCTTAATGCATCTCTGTGCAGTGGTGTGAGAGGGAAACTTCTTAATCATGGTGCAGCAACTCTATGTCTGCAGTGCTCTGAAAAAAGCTTGGATCTAGAGGAGTTACGGTCATTCGTTCTGAGGAGCAAATACTGTGTAAATGACTACTGCGGCAGGGAGAAGGTCTAACTGACCTGTGGAGTATTGAACGAGGCACAGAGAACTGGATGCTTGTGAATGTAGGAGTCTGGTTGTGGTATGCAGCTGTTTTGCCTGAATGAATCAAGGATGTTTGTTCTCTCCGCTTCTTTAAAGATTATTTTAAAGTTTATGAAGAAGATCTTAATATATATTCTATATGTAACATATGTATTATATAAGATATATAAAAGCTTTTCTATAAAAGTAGGAATCACTAACGGGGTCTGTCTTATGGTTTCATAATAATATACCACACTTAGGAAGAGAAACTCTTGAGTTTTGGCACCCAGAAAACAGTCTTACTGACCCTTCCACCTCCAGTCTCACATGCCAAAGGTTACCTTTTTGCAGTTAAAGAAGCCCACTACATTTCGTTGTTATAGCCTTAAAGTTATGCTACAGTGTACCCAATACTATTTCAAAAATATAATGTGAAAAACAGATTAGGAAAGAGTCACAGCACAGAAGAGAAACAGTTGCTATTATAGGTATAATGTGTTATTACCCAGGGCCTCCCTTTACCTTCACTGAATAATTGTCTATTTAACTAGTAACTTGTGAAACAGTGTAATGGTCTGTTAATAAACTGGAGTGGGATACCTTTTAATTGTTGGTGTTTTCAAAGGTGTTATTTGCTGGCCTAAGTCTTCAGGAGCGTGTGTATGTGTAGATTAATATGTTATGTATTCTTTTTTTGAACAGCCCAGTCTTTTTGTAGTACAAAGGCTTACATATTTCTAGCATTCAAAAACCTGACATAATAACTCTGAATCCCCTCCTGTGATAGTTCTGATTGATCACTGATGCTTTTAAAACACTAATACAACCTGTAGAAGAATTCTTAGCATGTGAYAAAAACGTATCTTGCTTATTTTGAAGAAGTGGAGTTCACATATGTTCACAGAGATTTGTAAAACAGTTCCTTGTGAATCTTTGCAACGATTGTAAGTCAGACAATGCGTTGTAATGGAGACTTCAGCCTTCTCCATATTTTGTGACAGCTTTTCCATGCGTTTCTTCTTTTTGTTTTGTTCTTGCATGATTTCCTGGCACTTGTTGATGTTTGAAAGATTGTTGTCACATTTCAGTTCAAAGTTTTGGGTAGAAAACAGCTTTTCTGATGTTAACTAATGTTAGCAGTTAACTTTCCTGGTGTTAGTCAGAGATGCTCTTCCTGCCATTGGGTAATCTTCATGTATTATTGTTGTTGATTCAGTTGTGTGTAGGAATGTGTTATGCTTAACATAAAAAAATGTTACTTGCCCTTGGTTTTATGCTGTGGTAAAACAGACATTCTCATGCTCTCGTTTAATGCTTTACGCTGTTGTTGTGTAGCTGTAAATCTTACAGATGGGGATTCTGTACTCTGGGGATTCAGTTTTTCCTTGTATCCAAGTGAGCAGTAAAAAAGCTCTTGCTCTGCACAGAAACCTGTAGGCCTGTAAGCTCTGCATTTGCTTCTGACTTCAGTGCTTTCATATGTATTGGATGTAGGTAGAAAATGTAACACTGCTTTCTGAAATGGCCATCGTAGCTTTCTAATTAGACATTTAGATTTTTTTTCTCTTGTGACAGAGTTTAAATGTTACGTATTAGCAATAATGCTTAAATTGATGAAGTGTAAAACTAGTGAAATGGGTTACAGGGAAAGGAAGTAAAAATATTATGAACCACCTAATTTATGTCTTCTTAGAAAATTTGTCTAATTAAATAAAGTATTTGAAATAATTCCGCTTACAGTATTCAACAAGAGGTACAGCAGTAATGGTAGGATGATCTTGCTTTTAACATAGTAAGTAAAATACAACTCCTATTTTGTTTTGGGGAGGAAGAGTAACATCAAATCGTGTTGTGTTGAGATCCATGTGCATCATCAAGACCAGATTTTTTTGCCCTTCCTATGGACAGGCTTACACTATTGGGTTTAATTGAGTGGCTGTGACAGCAGCTTCTGCTATGTTCTTTGTGACCCTAAATAGGGGTAAATGAAATGCACGTTCTTCACGTTAGTTCTTAATCCCAATTTCCTGGGTACCAGGAGTTAGCTCTCCTTTCCTCCTAGCTCCTTATCTGGATGCAGCACCTCTCTTACAGATGACTGTCTCCATCCACTCTAATCCTCCCCCTCCCCTGAAGCCATTTTTGCCTCTTGACTCCCAGACTAAACCTCCCAACTCCTCCATTATTAAATAGCAGTCACAAATTCTTCTCTTCTGGTTCTTGTGATACAAGACTTCACATCGAAGTCTATTCCTCTCTTCTCTGGTCTGATTCTTGTACCTTCTGCATTCAAATCCAGCAGCTTGCTGGGTGCCTTAGTGGAAAGACGAACCTCTTGCTGTCAGTTCCATTGTTTTGTGTAATTTCAGTTCAGAGCGGTAATTATAGGGATAGCCCRTTTTCCCAATGTTTATAGGAACGTGCATGCACATTTTGGTTCCTTCTGGAGGCTGCAGAAGGGTGATAGTGTGGAGGGATTTTAGTATAAAGGGGGAGTCATTGGCCAAGTGTAAAATCTGTCATTTTTTATTTTAGTTTTGGTTTGGGGGTTTTTGGGTTTTTTTGTTTCTGTTTTTTTTTGGTGTGGTTTGGTTTTGGTTTTGGTTTTTTTTGGTTTTTTTTTAGAATTAGCAAGAAAAACAGATCCATGATATGAAGACCAAATCTTACTCCCAGTTTCAAAACCCAGAAAGCTTTTCAAATGTAAGTTCATAATGATTATTTAACATGGTCAAAACAATATTTTCCTACAGTCTAAATCTTGGAAGTGATTCAGCTCATTGCTCTTCCCTCATGTCCTGAAAATCACTCCAAAGCAGACACACTTGATGTGTAAAATTGTAGCCTGAACAGTTAAAAATCTGGCAAAGTTGAAAGCAATTGAAAGGAGACTCTTACAGTGGGAAGTGCCAGGCAACCTTAATAATAGGTGGTGCTTCCTGCCCTAGCTTTGAGTAAAGAAAATTTAAATAGGTAACTTATTTAAAGGGAATTATTTAGCAATGTTACTGTTCATAGTAGCATCTTAAATAAATTGCTCAAACTTTTCAGTGAGATATCTGACCTTGAACTCAAAAATTTAAGAGGTAATTGGAAAAATGTATTGGGTACAGAGTGTGTACTCATTAAGGTACTCTGTGTCTGGTTGTTTCAGTTAGACAACTGAAGGAAAACCTACCTTCTTCTATCAGCACATGTGACTGAGTATTTTGAGAGCTGATGACTCCTGTGAGGTAGAGTGCAAAGGTCATTGATACCAGAGTCCTGTTGACTGGGGAGAGCAGAATTTAAACTGTGCTGGTGTTTGGGCCTTGGTGAGAAGAGGATTTGAAATGTGAGGAGCTTGGAAAATGAATCCAGCTTGATGAACTCTTACACTTGGGAAATGATTGAGAGCTTCTGAAGAAGAAGGAATGCTGTATGTGTAGTCACAGCACTTGGGCAAATTCAGATGCCTTGCCTTTTGTATTTGTTTCACAGTTCTAATGCTACCAAACTACCCTGTGGTGATTCAGATGTGACTTATTAGAGTTTTCATAGCAATCGGTATATCATTAGCAAGAATATAGTAAATCTATCTTCTGCCATGTAATACTGGTATTGACTGTTGACTTCAGTTTTCAGGAGCATGTAAAAGTACCTCCACCTCTATCTTTCGTATTCAGGAAAATCATGGTGTTTTTAATGGCTATACATGTATGAAGCATTTTGGTTAGGTAAATGAGTTTGGGATGTGGTGTTGGAATTTAGGGGGAGGAAGATACATGAATAAGAATAATATTACTCTTCTTGGACCCTCACTAGAGAATTCAAGACATGCAAATACTAAGTCAGTGAGTGGAAATGTCATCCTTCAAAAACATATGAAATGCAAGGACTGTGATAGAAGTGTTGTACACTTTAAGGTATCTGAGTTACAAAGAAAGCTTGTAGTTCATGGAATTATATCCATGAGCCTTTTAATATACTCAGGTTGTTCTTTATCTCGTACAGAGCATTGCAGAATTTGTTTCCCTGGAGGTGTCTGAAGTAAGGCTAGAAAAATCCTACCTGATCTTTAATAATTCCTCACATGCATGGTAATACACCAGAATTGTACTATCATTGTATAATTTAGACTTAAATCCTTTCACCTCTGTGCTCCCACAAAAAAATCCTCTCACCCTCTGTGCTCGAAAAAATCTTTCAGTGTTATAGGGAGTCAGTGATTGCATGCTTGAAATACCTTGGCCTTGTTGCCAGTTTAGGCTCACCTGCTTAGACTAATTTATTGTGTTGGGTTTTTTGTTTGTTTGGTTGGTTGGTTGRTTGGTTTTTGTTGTTGGTTGGTTTTGGTTTTTTTTTGAGAGTAAGACTGAAAATACATTTCTCCCATTATAGTTAATAGATTCAGGAAGTAATTTGCAGATCAGGAAACAATGGATCTCATATAATAAAAGCACTGCCTAGGTAATTCATAAGGAAGATAAACTTGTATTGTTAAGCTTGCACATTTTACTCTTATTTGTAGGCCATATATTGCTCTCCTGTGCTTTCCACCATTAAGCAGTAATGTTATTGCATTAGTAAAAAAGCACTGCTACTTTGACTGGCTTTCAAAAACACACACAAAATCAAATAATGTATTTTACTGAATTATGAAGAACTGTGTTATTTGTTTATAACCACTCACTTAGTTATTGCTCTCAGTGCTCCATGTTACAATTTAATCACTGCTTTGCATCTCTTGAGTTCATGCAGGCTGTTGKGAGGCAGCGAAGGGACAAAGCAAAATGACTGGCAGTTAAGTGTTTCAATCAGTCAAGATACTGATTTATTTCTTTGAGGAGGAGTGTAAAGGAAATGAGAATGACTRTTTTTTGTAACTGATGCACTGAATAGTCATCAGTTAAACTGTGGAGGTCATACACACAAGTTGAAATAGTTCTTGAGAAAGGAAAAAAAAAAAAACAAAACCAAAACCAAACAAAAAAAAACCCCAAAAACCTAGAGTGTGTATTGTCATCCACACTGCAGACAGTCTTTGTGAAGCTTGTGATGTTCAGCATGTCCTGTAAAGGCAGCACAAAGGATGAGTCTGGAATCCTTCCACTTACAGGATTTTCATCGCAAGAGAAGTTATGTGAAGAATTAAAACACAGGGTGTTAGAAATTCTTTGTTGTCTGTCTAGTTAGTATATACAGCTGCAAAGTTTTAAACTGTATTCAGGATGATTTATGTGTTGATATTGCAGAACGTTTAAACTGGAATGCCACTCGGCTAACAAATAAATCCTGTCTCTTTGGAATGGGGCAGGTGGTATGAATATCTGTGAAAATGGATCCTTTTTGGAGTACAAATTATAACTCAACTAGCGCAAAAATAGGAGTAAAAACACTGGTGGAATTTTATATCTCTGCTTTAAAACTATTCATAGGTATGCCTGAGATAGGGACAGATACATTAAGGTTTTCATTGCCCACTTTGATGCAATAGAA
Organism: Phoebastria nigripes; assembly: GCA_035582835.1. NCBI lineage: Eukaryota > Metazoa > Chordata > Aves > Procellariiformes > Diomedeidae > Phoebastria > Phoebastria nigripes. Next base: position 155,225 of record JAYKAV010000089.1, on the reverse strand, counting down.
ATCACGTAATTTTACATTTCTCTCCCTCCCCTGGCTGAGCTTTGTCCATTTAGTAACAATATTTTTTTTTTTTCTTACCTTGAAGTGCTGTTTTTAATCTGGGGGAAAAAAAAAAAAAATCCTTTGTAGATAGTCAAAACAATAAATATTCTATAGCAAACCTGACAGCATTAGATGGTATTTATAAGATATAGAAAATTCAACCAAAGTTTTTTGTTAATGGTGTATCATCATTTCTTTTGCCCAATTTTATATTCCATCTGAACTCATACAGATACAAAATCCAGAGGAAGCAAGCAGATAGTTTTGAATGAAATTAGGTCTTTCTAAGACTTTAAACCTCCAGAGACCACTGAAAATCTGTGCTCAACAATCATTGCTTTTACAGCAAGAAAGATACCTTACCTATCAAGAAATTGCTTTAGTGGGGTATTCCCTAGAAAGCCCACTATAGCCTAGCCTACATTTCATGTTCTTTTTCTAACCTAAATCCTGAGGTTTTCAAACAGTTTCATAAAATGTATGAACTAAAATTTGATGAAAATGTGGCTACATACAAAAAAAATAGAACTACTTTAAGAGAAGCTTTCAGTGCTGACAATAGAGAAACTTCACTGTCTCATGGAAAACTGCATGGCTGAAACTGCAACTACAGAGAGAGAAAAGGTGACTTGCCTCTTGGTCAGAGGAGAAATTTCCAGGCTTGCTGCTAAATGCACTCTGGGGAAGTGAAGGTATCTGCGGTATGAAATGATACAAACAGCCCTTACTATTGCAGTGGCTGGATGACAAAGGGAAAGCCCCACTTTTTAATGACACTTGATTTCTGGATGTTTTATGCATGTTACATGTGCTGCATCCAAATGAATTGGTATTTATTTTGATGACACCCGTTAAGACACAGATTTTTGAGACCTATTTTGTCTCTTTCTCAGGGAACGTGCAAGATAATGGTGATGGATGTATGATCATGATAGCTTTGGAAGATGAAGGAGAAGAGAAAGTGTGCTGTGGGCAGGAAACAGAGCTACTTCAGCATTTCTTTTCCCTTCTGCCTTTTTTTTTTTGAGCTAACAGTCCATTCAGTCTGAATACAGATCTATTCTTAATGTGTTGAACTGCATTATTTAGCCCACAACTGCAAGCCAAATTGTTATCCCTGGAGATAAAATTGCTAACTTGATTTAACGGAGCTTTGTTAATCTAGAATTTCATTTATATCTTCTCTTGGACCTGTCCATTGTAAGTTCTTTGTGTTTATTAAGTATGATTTTTGAAAAAAAGACACACATATACACTAATAGCAGCTATTTAGCTAGCTCCTCAATGCMCAGGAGAAAGCTGTCGAGGAGACTCTTGTCTTGTAAGAAGGAGTTAGAACTTGCTATTAAGTCCTKTAGTGCCTGTGTTCGCACCACATCGATCCTTTAGAAGTGAGACACTGAAGAAGCAGATCTCTATTATGCTCCTTGGCTGTGAGTAATTACTGAAATACGGAAAAGAATACCTGAGTGTTTTATTCATAATCTACTTAGTGGCTGCATTCCTTACTCCTGCATGTTTTGAATACCATTTGTTAGAACGACCAGTTGAATACACAACTGACTGCTGCAGCAGTTAAAAATACCGTGAGGCGTACTTGCTGAGAGAGAGATCAAAATAGTCCCCTGGAAGATTATGGGTAAGGATTACATAAAAGAGAGAATTTGCAAGTCTGGAATGTGTTTCTCCTACAGTATCTATTTCCATTTTCTGTGAAATGACTTACAATTTTTAGGTTATTTCACATTTTGTTACAATCTCTCAGATGGAGAGCAGATTTGAGATTTACAGTCTGAAAACAGGTTGCAGTGGTTCTTGATGACGTCTGGAATAGTTGCAAGGTTTTAGCAGCCGATATGATGCAGATGAGTGCATAAAACAAATAGTGACATTTATTATCTATATTGCCATCCCATTCCCCAGAACTGTGGAGGTGGATTGGGGTCTTCCTTCCCTTCAGTTTCCCTCAGTGGTACTAGGCACTGTATAAAACAGAAAAAACCCAAAACCTCTCTCTCAGAATGCTTGATAGTAACTGTTTYCTGACAAGGAAACACCGGAATGATGGGACTCCAGTTATCAGCTAGTCAGTGGTGTCAGTACTCAGATACTGACATCCTCTATCCCTTTGTTTCTCTTTCATTAAATCGCACAATAAAAGACATATTCGAGGTGAAATTTTAACAACAAAGAATTGGCTTTGGAGAACTGTGTGGCACTGCTTTAGGAGGGCAGACTGGACACCACCCCCCCCCACCCCCCCCCCCCATGAAGATGCTTGTTTGGCAGGAAAGTGTGGTGATGTAGATAGAAGGTCAGAAATGGGATGAGTACAAGTTATTTAGTGGTTTAAGAATATTACGTGTGATAAAAATGGTAATCCTGGTATTCATTCTCCCACATCAATGAGAGACATGATGAAAGAGGCCACTAAATTGGTTTTTGCAGTAGCGTTTTGGATGGATTATGGATGGAGCAAGGCTGAGATTTACAGACAAGAAGCTGTAGTAATTGACTTGTGAGACAATAGCTCACAGACAGGCTATGTAGCTTTTAAAYGAACTTGTGGATCAAGATGTTCATAATATTGTACTGAACCTGGTCACTCAGTACTCCCTCTAAAGAGGGAGGGAGAAAAAGTTTTCATAACTGCTATAACCTCTTAGCTTTCCTATTTTCTTCAAGCACTGCATTCAGTAGACCTTTCCAGGTTGAATGTTGCATGATGCCTGATCTGCTGCAGCTGCATGTAAGCTCTGGCTACCGAGCAAAGTAACCATCTCACCTGACTTAAGTAAGATTTACCGTGGGCAATAAGTCTTTCTGTAACAGGTTTTTGTAGGATCAGGCTTCTGTTTGCGGGATTTGTTTGTGTATTTCTTAATGGAAAAAGATAAGTTCTGTATTAAAGCTTTCTGCTTGCTAACAGATTTTTATTTGTATTTGTTTTCTCTTAAACATCTATTCTTTCCTAAATTACTCTGTCTCCTCTGAGCAATCTTCAGCTAAATGTGAGGACAGATTTGCACCATTAGCAGTATATTGTCTCGAAGGTGAGATTTGCATTAAGGAAAATATGATTGTTGTGATGTAAGGGCAAAAGGTGGTCTTGCCCATATTGCCATGTTTGCCCATAATTTATGTATTTCCTTCCTGTTAGTTTCAAAGGATTTCTTTCTAGTCAGGAGTTAAATGGACCCATTCAGTGTTTACATTTATGCAAATGATCGTTGTGTCACTAGGGTTGCAACATTAAAAAAAAAAAAAGTGCCAGATATTTTACATGCCTTTGAGTATTAAAGTGATTGCAATTACCTACATAAAAGGAGTTGCTTTATTAATTAATTAACTTGGAGAAAAAAGGCTAGTGACCCTCTGAAGGAATAGCAATAACTGAAACATTAATTATGCAAATAAGAACTGTCTTTACTGTTCATTATTCATAGTTTAACATGAAAATTGCCTTTTAAAATAATGCTTCGTTCATATATTTCAATAAATGTCTAATCTGCCTGGGCTGTCACTTGGATCTAGATTTTGAGACAAAGACTCAGCAGACATTGATACAGACAGACCGCTCGTTCCCTGTGGCACTTTGTTCAAGTCACCAGTACCCAGTTCCTAATTGCTGGGCTGGTATTTTTTTGAAGGCTTGCTCTCTGAGGCAGCAATCCCCTTGTGAATGAGTTCTTGCAAAATTTGTATTCAGTGAGACAGAGTTACTACATTTCATAGGTGAGAAAGCGGGGGGAAGAAGCAGCAAAACACTTGAAGAGCTTTTGTGACTTTCTCATGGTTTCAATACGGAGGCTGTAGCAGAGCTCCGAGTCCTGTTTGAGGCTGTTAAGTTGTGGGATTGTCTTTTTCTTTGGGGAGTCAGTAGAGGTAGTACCAAGGCAAACAAATACCATAAAGAAAACAAAGTTGGACCACGTGTTTGATTACTCTGAACTTAGGCGCTCAGTCAACTTGCTGGTCTTTTTTACATTTTGAAATGTGATTATATGCCACCTGTCAAGTGCTGCAGGTGATTTCATGCAGATTGTGAGAATACAGTACCTGTGAGGAGTTCTGCCTTTTTATTTTCTGAAGTTTCACAGAATGCATTAGCAAATTCTGATGAAGGATTTCCTTTTCATATCCCTAAAGACAACAGTCAAAGGTTTCCAGGGCTACTTCTCACTCAGGTGTCTATAAGTATTCCTACAACAGGAGAGAGAAGAGCTGTTTCCTTTTTCATCAGCTGAAAGGCTGTGCTGCAAATAATCTTGTTTCTGTTTTGAGTATGCAGACAAAAAGTAATAGCTATGCAGTCCCAGAAAATCTTTTATTCTCCACTCCCTGAAGATTCAAACATACCCGCTTATAAATGTAAGACATTAAGATTTCCTTTTTTTAATGCCCTAGAACTTGGTATGCCAATAGCAGAAAGGGCTGATGAAGAAATATGTTTCTCCCTTCCCTTGTAGCGTGATGAATTGTGGAAGTCCTGATTGAAAATTCTAATCACAGCCTTGCAGTCCTTCAGATCACCACCCTTGACAGTTGATTCACTCCTTTTCATGCCTGCTCCCTCTGACTGCTTCTGGTGCCTCTTATGCATGAGTCTATCATTAGCACACAAAGCATGATGGATTGGTTGGGGTACCTCTATCCTTAGAACCTGGGAAATGCTTCTTTTTCAGAATCAAAGAACCTGTGTGTGACATCGTCATGAATGAGAGAAGAAAGTAATACAGTATTGGATGTGCCTGTTTGCTGCCACTGTTTAGAGAGAAAATGATGCATTACGGGGAATGTAAGTATATGGCCTGTTTGTTTGGGTTTTTTACTCCTCTATAGTGAGCGATGCAGAAAATCATGGATCTTAAACAATGCACAAGCTGAGTCTGGCAAATGCGTGGAAGTTGTAATACTTTTTGGAAACCTGAACTGTAAACACTTCCAAAATTCTACTTGAAGATCAGCCTGTTTATGAAATCTCTTAACTTTCAGTGTGATCTGATGACCAAAATGATTAGGAATAATTGGGTTTGGTACTGACTGTGGACTTCATTCACTTTTGTGGATTCTCTTCTATATACCTTTTCGACAGGAAACTTTTGCAAATGTTTGCAACTGCAAATGCAGATGTTAAACTTGCAAATSCTTTTATTCATCTGTGTGACTTGGCATTTAATGTTTCAGTGAACAAGACAGTTAAGTTTTGGCTCCGGTGAAAGATTGATAGGAACAATTTTCGAATGTGGTATCAAAACAAAGTGAAAATATGTCATGTTCAAATACAGAGCTCTGATGCGTCATGTGGTCTTATAATAAATGAAGTAGCACTACAAACCTGACAGATTTGCAAGAAAATGTTTTTAAATTTATGATGATTAATTTTCAAGATGAACTGCAATAAAAAAAAGTGTTAGTAGATACTTAAAGAAGGTAAGGGGAAGCAGCTTTCTGAAATGAAAACGAGCAGGTAATGATAAGGCTGCCTTCACTTTTACATCATGCTTTCTAAAATTTGTGCAGTGAGTAAATTGATATTCTGGCCGCTGCAGCTGGCAATAACAGCTACTCATGCAAGTGTAACATCTCGTGGAAATTCCACTGCTTGGATTTGTACTGTTGCTTTGTACTGGTTGTCTCGGAAATAGGAGTAACACAAAGCAAAACTGAAGGTTTTGTACCAGGACTGGTGATTATCTCCAAGCCATCAAAATAAAACAGCACTGAACCTAGTGAGAAAACAGAAGTAGCTCTGTAGTTCCTTGAAAGAAAACCAAACTTTTCTGAAACTCAACATGCTCATTCATCTTGAGCATTTGCCACTTGAAGATTTACTTTGTTTTGCATTAGGACAGTTACATGCAAAGAATATTGTTTGGTAAGATATAATGTGATTTATTTAAACATTGTTGGGTAGTATTGGGCTAAAAACATGCCTTGATACCGTTTATACTTAGCAAGAAGTCAGCCATACATGCCAAGTGCTTAAGTTTTATTTGTATTGATTTAGGTTTATTTTTAACGGTAGGGTTCCTTGCTTCACTTCTTCCCATTTCATTGTGTTTGCACAGATGCCTTGGCAATTGACAGGTGCAGAATAGCTTTATGCACCCATTAGTACAATGTAGTTCCTGGCAAACGTGATTTAATGGGGTGAATGAAGGAACTATACACTGGGACAGATCCTGGATCCAGTGTAAATTGGCATAGCTCTGTTGCCCCAGCATAGCTGTTCTGAAGTTGTTTGTTCCATGCTGTTACAGGTCAGAAACTACATTAAACTGAGTGACAATTTGCGTGTTAACTCTTTCTTTGGTAGCATTTAGTTTAACCAACACTTGCTTTTTGAGTTACAAATTGCCATTGAAGACTATCTTAAGTAGATATAGGCTTTTATATATATACATACACACATGTATATAGACCATCTAGTCAATATATAAATATATTGAAACAGTGACATTATTTTGCTACTTATTTGAGCATGTGTTTAGCAGTTTTTCCCCCTGCAAGGCCTCTTTGCTGTATGTAATGTCTCTTGTAGTATCAATTCCTGCCAAATGCAAAAAGGTAAAATGGTATCACTCCCTAGCAGTTAGCCTTACTTTTCCTTTATTTCAAGAAACTGCATTGCTATGAAAACTGATACAACTTTTGCTCATGTCAGTTTGTCTGCTCTTTTAGTCAAATCTATAAACCTGTGTGTACATCTATATGCACAGAACTGATGTTTTAGATGTTTATTTTAAAACTAGGTACTGAAATACATATTTTTGCGTCTAATTAAATGAAACCACTACTAGTGGTTCACGCATTGGTGGGACCTGATTGTGCTCAATGTTTCTTTGTATCAGGTATCTTTTTAACAACTGAGGCTGCATTTCCATGAGCAGCTCATTGCTGTGGAACGGGCAAGCCTTACTCGTCTCCTATATATGGCAAACTGTTGTTTGTTGGGTCTCTCTTGTTTAGCAGCTGAGAAGACATTTCTGTTAGAAGATAAGAGAAACTTTTTGAAAGAGGGTGTTAGGAAGGAAATGGGATGCATTGTGACTGAAGCGTGAGAAAGAAAGGAATGAGCTTTTACGGTGTGTTTGGACAGAGACCTAGCTTTGTCTTAGTGAGGCCAGAAGTGAGCTTTCAGGTTGGACATGGGGCAAAAAGCTTCAGAAAGGATATGAGCTGCACTTTTTCAGAACAGGAGTTCAACAGGAAAAAAGATAAATCATAAGTATCAATGTCGTGTTATTTTGAAACAGCTAAAATGCATTTAAAAGGAGATGTTAGAGTTATCATTAGCACTATAAACTTTTAGATGGGAGTGTTTCATGTTGGTAAGAAGTTATGTGGGAAACCCCAACAATTGTCTGCCAACTTCTAATTTCAGGCACTTTGAGGACACCAGACCTGCAGCACCTTCTCATATCTTACCTTCCTCAATTTCAGCAGTGCTCCCACTTCTCTGTTAAAGAAACACACTTGATGGTCCTAGAATTTTCCCTGGTACCCTTGGGACAGTGGGTGTGCAGCTCAAAAGCAGTCTTTTGTCTATAGATTATAATTTAAGTTCACTTGGTAGATAGTAGAAAAGAAAAATTCTGGAAGCCATTTTGGTGAGAAATAAGTTTGAGCTGGGGTTACTGTCTGAAGATAGATCTGAATGCGCTTGTCCATTTATATTACATTTTTTTCAGCAGAGATGCGTGTCACGAACAAGGTCCCTGCTGGTCCCTATCAGGTCCCTATCTTAACTGTGCACAGAGAGTTGAAAAAACCAAGGCCCATCTGAAGAGCTTAAGGATCCAAAGATAAAATTAGTATAATAAGCAGGTGAAGGAAAGAAATACCGAAACAGATGAAATGTATATGCAAGTGTACAGTATATTGTGCTTGCTGCCTTTAGTGCACTTCATAATGGCTTTCAAATGTAAACAAGTTGCTTTGGTCCTCTGTTCTTAATATCAGGAATCAGTTTTATCCATTAAGGTCCCCAAAGAATAACCAAGATCATGCTGAAATTGCATGTCTTTTTCCTCCAACTAATGCCAATGTCTGTGCTGAGAAAAAAAAAAAAATCTGTCCTTTGTAGATGCTTGCAGCTGTGTGTTTTATCAGTAACCATAGAAGGGGAATGCCTGTGTTTTGTGCTTGTCTAGAGTGCATGTCGCTTTTCAGATGGAATCGGTATTTTTAGGGGGAGTATCTTTCATCAGCACATACATATTTTCATGTGTTCAGTAGAGATCAGCATTAATTAGCTTCTCAAAATTAAAATACATATGGATTTCCAAAAGTTGAAATGCACTAGGTGAGACTTTCAAATGACCACAAGAAATTTAGCCATGCTGCTTCTGTCATTTGTATGCTCTGCTTTGAATGTCAGAGTCCTGGTATCTAAACCGTGTCAGATTATGTTCTTTACATCACTTAACAACTGGATAGCCTATACATTTACCACTTACTATTTGCAAAGCATTAATACAGTCAGCCTATGTGAGCGTGTTTATACTGGGGCCGTTTTCCATTCCCACTGAATGCTTTGTCCCCGTGCTGGAATTGCCAATAATCTATTGACAATTCACTTTCACCCAAACCTGATTTTTTCACAATCTTATTTTGTTTTAGAAATGAGAATACTCTGGAAGACTTTAATGATCATGACTGATCAGTTATACTGTGGCATTTACATTTGGATAGAATTCAAAGTTTCTTAAGCATAAATATTCACAAACATATGAAGTCTCGTGTGAATGTGGTGTTTAGTGATTCTGATGTCTGTTAGTACCTGACATGAAGTGACCAGAAAAGTGTATTCATTACTTTCAGTAACAGTTGGATTGTATCTCTTTTGCAGTTTCTGACAAGTTTAGCGATCAAATAACCTGTAATTATTTACCATCTGAGCTGATAAAGCTTTASAAGTTTTGGAAGTTAATTCAGAGAACATTTGAGTTGTACTTACCACCGAAGAAGTTCTATACGTAGTGGGCTGGATTATACTTAAGGGTGTAAAGCTTCATGATTGTTTGTCTTAAGGATTTATATTGTCTGTAGTTACACACAAAATCTCATCGTCTAAAAGCATTAGCAAAGTAGTTTTTTTTTTTAAATAATCTCTTTTCTCAGGTCTGTATTTTGTATATGTTAACTTAGATTTTCCGATATGTTTAAATCAATGAAATTTCATCTCAGTATTCTACTACGTAAGCATCATCAGAAAAGATGTCATAAAATGAATGTAAAGACATACCCAAATTACTCTTTATTACCATGTAGAGCTGCAATTCTGGCCTTTGTAGCTGTACCAAAGTTAACTTTAATCTAGGCAGCAGGAATACTGCTCATGTGCCAACTGCGACAGCTCAAGTTTCAAGGAGTCTGTGCAAGCCTGCCYGCCACTGTCAGTGCTTGCTCTTGACAGCCATATCTTGGCTAGTTCAGGGTCTGACTTAGGAACGCAGCTTGTGTGAATATAACTATTACCTAGGTTTATGTGTAGATGATTCTTACTGCAACTGGAGATTTTTAAATGCAAACTCATCAAATTTTAGTATCACTGAAACTAAGCTAGTTTGTGGATCTTCTGTCTGGCCTTGTAGTGATCCTGTGTATGAAGGTTATCCTCTTGCCTCCGACTGCCCGCTGACAGACAGTGATGCATTTGTGTTGGGTCTCATTGACTTATCTGGAGTTTTGCATAACACTGGAATTGGCTTTAAGAAAGAGTTGCAAGATTTTTTTTTAAATATCCTGTAAATATGTTTCACTAAATAGACAATGTGGTTTCTGTTTTCAAATTTTAACAAATACACATTTCCTGATGTCCTTTGCTTGCAAATCTACTGTGAAAGAGGCTTCTTATTTACAAAATAAGGTGATATTTATGATCACTGTAACACAAGTATGTAACTTCTTAGCACAAAATAGAAAATACTTGTAAAACTAGGTTGATATTTGAGATTAGTATTCTGCATCCTATCAAGAAGTGCTTAAATTATATTCACCTCAGTGACTTAACATTTTGACATTTACAGATGGGCCTTTGACTTTGTAGTTTGTGACCTGCATGTCCTGGGCTGTATCAGATCTGGAATCTGCAGCTTGAAGATGGAGTCCATCTGTGCATGAAAAAACAAAAACAAAAACACCTTRTTTTTCATAGTTCACTATAAATACTGTTTATACCTTAAGATAGTTCCCACTGTGATGTGAGTTACCGCTATTGATATAGTTATTAGATTATTAGATTAGATTAGAATTATTAGTTATTAGGGTATTAGAAATAATTTGAATTAAAGAGTGATTATGAGTTGCGGACCTTATGTAAAAACTTCTGAAGATAATGGAAAGACTCCCACTGAAGTTAGCTGACTTTGATCTCACTGTATGTTATTTCTTCTGATTCTTAAGGCTGCGGTTGTGCAGTCTAGTATGCATGAACCACACTGTAAGAATGGGGATTTAGGATTTGTCTAATATTCTGATATGGACTTTGATGAGATGAGGTAAGTTCTTAGTGGAGATTTTAGTTTGCTTCTCAAATTGGAGAAATATTTTTCTTCTGAAGACTGAGTGTAGAGTATTTAATCAGGTTTTGTATGTGTTGAACTTTTCTATTTGTCGATGGAGCAGCTCATACACACCCTCTGTACTTGAACGTTTTGTGAAGAGAGTTTGCATGTTCAGAAAGTTGACCATGTAAACTCAGTGTATGTGCCTAGTGGTAACTGCTGGGAGAATAAAAAGTGCCAAGAAAGCTAAATTTCCATCCTGCTCTGCCATTGTTTGGTGGGAGTTAATGAATCATTTTTGCAATAAGTTATTCAATATTCTAGCTTCCTTTTTAACTTGTATCTTGACAAATACAGGCAGACCGATCAAAAGAGACATTGTCAGATTACATGCGAAGTCAAGATTTGTACTTTCCCAAGGAAAATGTGGATTTCTATATAGACCATTTTACAGTCCAATACCAGAGTTTATTAAATATTAAAAATATGATCTCTAATAAAAATGAGAAAAATGTATCGATATGTTCATCTTTTAAGCAATAATCAGTGTGGCTTGTCTTAAATGGTCTAGACTTCCATTTTAACATTTAGTGACAAAGTGGAAAGGCTGTACAAATGTATGGTACTTTAATTAATAGGGGCAATATTAAGCTTTGAAAGTCGTCTGGAGCTTTTGTCTCTGTTGGAGCACTCTCTGTGCTGTGAATCTTCCCTAATAGTTAAAGCAAATGAACTAACATAGCCTTTGGGCTGTTTTGTTGCATTGCACTGTGTTGTTGGGAAAAAATTAATCCTGTGCCATTTTGCATTTGCTGTCTGTGAATCAAACTGTGAAAGCTAATTTAAAAACTTTCACACTCGGCTTGAATGAGGACTGCCAGTGCTTGGAGAATGTTAAATTGAACACCGCTCGAAGTGGGCTACCTTAGATATATACCCAACAGCCTCAAAGTGCCCAGGCTTAATGACTGCTCTGATAAACTAACACAGAGGTTACAGAAAAGAATTTAAAGGCATTAAAGTTGCTACTAAAAGCTTACCCTGTGTAGAATAGATCTTTGAAACCGAAATAGTTTGTACACCAAGGGGTAGGGAGCCCAGTTGGCAGGGAGGTGGTGAGGCCCTGTGGAAAGTTAGATACAGCACAGTGCTGCATCCGTGAAAGGGAARCGAAACAACTGATGAACCTGCTCAGAAATTTTAAAGGCATAAATAATGTAAGTATTTGTAAGTATAATATATTGTAATAGTAATAAATTACTATTTATGGTCTCTGAAGTAGTTGGGTGTCATAGATATTTAAAGAAGAGACAGCTGGTAGAGCTATGGTCAAGTGAAGTCCTGGAATGTTTTAGGGAATGATGGCTGTATGGGTGCTAGTGTTTTAGTTTGGAGAAATAACATGGTTTTGAAGTTAATCTCTTAATTGTGTCTGTTTATCAAGTGCTGCATCAGCCTGTAATGGGGATATGAGGTCCAAACTTAATTGATAAAGTGAAATTCCATGCTTGGTGTGGGAGTTCAGAGTAGCTTTCAGACTGGATGTGAGCAGATCTCTCAGACTGCAGATGCTCTAGAGCTAGGGATTTTAGGAAAATGACTGAAGAAGAAAAAGGTGATGAACAGCTGAAGTTGTGAGAAGTTATCTACAATGACATTAGCTGCTATTCTAAGTATAATGCTGCTTCTCTTGGAAGATGGGATGTTTGTCAATCACAGTGGACTGTGGCTTTTGGGATACCATTTTTCCATGACAACATGTCAGAATATGTGTTTGGAGCTCATTCAAAACCTTCCCCCCCTCTCCCCTCCCCCCGCCCTTCATTGAGCAGGGGGTTGTTTGTTTTTTGTTTGTTTGTTTTGTGTGTTTGTCACGTCCCACCTGTGCGGGAGAGGTGACTCAGATTCGCAAATTCCCTTGGTATGGATTAAGGTGAAACGACACTCAAGGTCTGTACGTAAGCAAAGACTTTTACTCTATAGCTAGGCTCATTAGTAAATAATTGGATAACAGAAAAACCTGCCGCTCGCCACTGATGTGGGAGTTTATGAAATAACTGGGTAGCATAAAAGCCTGTTGCTCACCACTGCTGTGGGAGTTTATGCCTTGCGTTACTTACTAGGAAAAGGTAAAAGAATAAAAGAAAGAAAGAAGGAGAGAGTGAGAGAAAGAAAGGGAGAGGAAGAGATCACCGGTCCAGGTTCCAGCGTTGGTCCAGCCGACGGGGGTCTCTGGTCCGCAGGAGCGCTCCTTCAAAAGTTCCCAAAATGAGTCCCAAGTTCCCAGATCGAAAGTCGAAAGAGAGAAAAGAGCCTATTCCCCTCCTTG
>JAYKAV010000089.1:88851-141813 GCA_035582835.1 Phoebastria nigripes | reverse complement strand
TTTTTTTTTTTTTTTTCTTCCCTCTTCTTTTTCTTGGAGAAGACTGCCTGTGGAGTTTTATTTCCAGGTGCTGAGTGAGGTCTCAGCTCAAGTTATTCTATGAGGATTGTAGTAAGCAACCACTGAACTTCCTAGTGGAGAGAGACCCCGATGGTAAATTGAAAAGAACGGAATCTGTAAATTAGCATTTTACATGTCATCCATTCTTATGTGAGCAACACAAATTGTGCAGACAACAGCAACATTTTTAGTTAATGAACCCAGCCATAAGCACTATTCATATTTAACGTGTTTACAGGGGGTAGCATCCAGTCAAAAACTTCCATTAATTCTTTTTGCATGAATATTGTGTGCATGAGTGCATACATTTATGTGTGGATTTGTATATATGTGTGCGCTATTAGTGTATGCAGTGTTAAAGCATATATAGTAATTCAAAAAGAACCACTGAAAAAGTTTCATTATGCATGTAAATATATTCAGCAGAAGACTTAAAATAACTCTTTAATGGAAAAAAAGGAAAAATTATGCCATTTGACACGAGGAGTCTATTTTGAACTATAGTATATGCACAGTCTGKTTTCTGCCTTTCCTTTCTTGAAATTGTTGCCTGAAATATTATGGTGGCATGCAAAGGCTTTGCTTTAAGTTTAATTTTAAATTTAATTTGCCTGAATGCGGTCAGGATATTTTTAAATAGACAGTAAAATTGGAACTTGGTAATACTTGGCACTCCCCATTTCTATAGAAATAGCATTCAGGATACAACTTTGGACTCATAAGTAAAATAAGATGAAATCACACATGTTAATGATGATTTTTAAATATTTTCAAGAACATGTAAATGGAATTTCTGCCTTGATTTGGTTATATGGGCAGCAGGGGGGAGGCTTTGTAACAGTCATATAGATACAAAGCCGTGAATGAACTTTTTCCATTTGTTAATCCAAGTGTTCTTTAATGGATAAAAATAGACTCAAATTACTGCACATATAAAAATCTGGGAGTTACTTACTGAGCTTCAAAAAGAATTATTCTTCCAATAATATTCTGAATATTCTCGTGTTTTGGTCTTGAATAGACTGGCAGAGGGTTACTTCGCTGCTCACCCATGTTTGCTTATGATCTGGTGTCATCAGTTGTTCTTCAGTTACACTTCAGTCCTGATAGGAAGGCTAAATCTTGCTGAAAAATARTAATTTAAAGGCTTTTATTAATATGAAGTATTTGCTTTGAGAAGGTGTTCAACCTGTTAATAATTCTGTTACCAATATAACTTTCTCTTAAATTGCGGCCAAGTTTGTGAAGATTTTTGTGAAGGTCACTGTGGATCAGTCTCAGTTATTCTCCTCGCGTTGTTTCCGAGCCATTCCACTCTGATGAGAAGCTGTCCCCAGCCTCGCAGTGCTGACTCCAGTGCAGGTTCAGTCCCTCCGGGTGGACCCTGCCGGCAGAATCGATACACTTGCTTCTGCTCTTCTCGGAGCTGTAGCATTATAGCAGAGTAAAGCATAAATCACAACGGGACATCTCTACKGTGGGTCTCAAGGCATGTGTTCCTTTCAAAGTCATCAATCTGGAGCAAATAAAAGGAAAATAAAACCCTGTCCAGAACATAGACAGATATCCTTTCTTGTCTATTTGAACCAGAGGCTGTATTGCAGGTGTTCTGAACTTGCCCTCATGACTCTTTTATCATCATCTTGGGCAGTTACAAGATTTTGAGCTAGCCTCCTTATGGGAAACTAAACTGGCAAACAGTCTTGCCTTCTTCAACCAGGCTGCTTCTCAATGTATCGTGGTGCTGGATGTGCACAGCAGCAGAGTTTTATTCCCAATTGATTCATCTGGTCAGGTCAGACTGTTGATTGACTTGCCAGAACTTGTAGAACCAGTACCCTGCCACCCTGCTTTCTCGTCAGTGCTGTACATGAAACCAGCTGGTTCAGGAGTGACCGTGGTACTTTGTTGTGCATTTGAGGTGGTGGTAGATAAAGTACCACCAGTCTTCAGTGGTGTATAATTTGTGGAGAGGAACAGAGAAGATGAGAGAGAAGCTTTTTTTTCTTGGCTGAATGTCACATTTCCTAAGGAAAGTCTTTGGCTCAAAGATGGACTACTGTGTCTTTGTGTGGTTGGTTGGTTCGTTTGTTTCACTTAATAAAGTAGTGCATTGCTTATAATAATAGAAGCCATTTGTAAGCATTCAGGGCCTCAAGACTGTTTTGTCTTTCCAAGCACTTTTTGATACTGCTTTGACACAAACAGACCTGAAAGTCACAGCTACAACTGGACCTCCTGTTTTTCTTTCCTATGCTCCTCTGCCAAAGTCTTGTCTGAGAGATAGTCACTTCTGCCAGACTCTTATCACGTATTGCTAAAGTAACTTTTGCAGGAGTAGGTGCTGAAAGAATGCAGCTTGCAAGCTGAATTCAAGAAGACATTGCAATATGGTTGTGGTACACCTCTGTTGCCTCTTTTTTCTGTATGTTATTACACACATACGTAAAAATGTAAATTACTATTACAGAGCCAAGCACATCAGTAAAGAAATGCTAAATTTAACATTGTCCAGATGGAAGATAACTGAATGCAAAGTTGTGTGTGCAGTCACATAGTAACTTTTCTTTCCACGTAAAGTCTTAGTGCAAAAGAACAGATCTGTGCTGGAGGATCAAAATCRGGTTTGCATGATAAAGGCAGTCACTGTCTGTAGGAGACTTTGTTGCTTAGTGAGCAAGGTAGGAGGAGGAAGGGACGATCTCATGCCTCAGGGCAGCAGGACGAGGTCTTGGAGATTGAACTGTATGTATCATTGCTTTTGCTATGTGGCGTGGAAGATTTCAGCTCCRATAGATACACATTGGTTTGGTAAAGTTATAAGAAACTAAAATGAGAATTCATAATGGGAAATGTCAGGCAACTTTAACAACACATGATGTTACCAAACTCCGTTATAATTAAACCAAAATACCTTGTCAGTAACCAAAATGGCAAAATCTGTACAAAAATGACCAAAAAGACTAATAACATTCTTGTAAGAAACATTAGTTTTGACTCAAATTTTATTGTCATGTTTTGGGCTACTGTAATGTGCATTTCTTTGAATGGATTACCTGAGTTAATGCATTAAATATCATGAATTGTAGCTACTCTGTAGCCACATGTAGCTTCTGTGTACCTATGAACAAGAAGTATAAAGTGTTTTCTGCGACTGTGGTTGGAAATAAATCCAGAAAATTCTTATAAACATAGTTTGCAAAAGAAGCAATATTTTTAGACAATGAACTGAACTCTTCTTTGCTGATCTGATACCATGTCAATAGTCTTTTTGGGGTTTTTTTCTTTTTTTTTAATTGACTTTATTGCTAGGCACTATTCTGTACTGTTACTATCACCGATGTAATAATCGGTGATCTGCCCTTCTCGCTGTGTTTTTGGAAAAAATATATCTGAAGATGGAACGCAGTATGCATGTTTTTCAAAAAAAGAAACACCTCTGTGCTGTTGTTAAAATTAAAAAATATGATGTATCTTGGGCTTTTTAAAATCTAAGTAGGATGAAGAATTCGCTGCAGATGATACTGTGGAAAGGCTTTGCAAGAGGAGGGCAGTCAAGTAGGGATAATTAGAGTTACTATTTAAATAAGCAGAAAGCAAAAAGCTTATCTGGAAAAGCAGAGTGAAGTTATAACAGCGTAAGACTAATGTAAGAATGATTTGCAAGCAATAAAATCACATTTCCATGACTTTGTAAGTACAAAATAATAAGCAATATTGAATAATGGAGACCGTGATAGTCTGGGTTATAAACCCAGTGGTATGTGATTTTACCATTAGATCTTACCTGAAGGGGATAGATTGGTTTAACACTGATAGAGTTGAGCTATGTGAGGATTACAGGTATTTGGAATGTGTGTGCAGTAAGGGACGAGAGTAATTGCTCAAGATAATCTCCTAGCAGTTAACTCAGAATAATGATATGAAGTTGGCGAAACCTCTATTCTTGGGTTTTACTTCTTCCTCTGAATCARTCTGAATGTATGAACGCCTCTGAAGGAAGGAGATGTGACTTTTACTGCTGGCGTCATTTTAAAAGTTTGATGAAGAACAGAAGCATGTGCTGTTAAGAACAAATCCTCCTTGGCAGAGAAATGGGTAGGATGGTCTTCACGTTCTTAATCATCTCTGATTTTTGTAACTCTGTCGTTATTTTCATTAATTAACTTGAGTGGGTAACACAAACATCACATGTCTTCCAAAACTAGTATTATTGCTGCCTGCTATTTAGTCTGTGGAACTGGAAAAAACAAAACAAACCAAAATGTTAAAGTGACACATAGGCAGTAACTTCACTGAATGCCTGTTTATCCCAACGGCTTTAACTGGACATCATCTACAGTCTCACCATATAGTACTGAGAGCCTGTCTGATTGCACAGGCTGGGCAAGGTCAAGCCTACCTAATGCTGGGCATCGTGAGGAAGCTCCCAAGGAGCTGCTGGAAATGCTGTAATTCAGGAGCTGGCATTCTTCCCTGGGTCTTAGCTAGAGGGCATGTGGCTGCCAAGGGTGCCCTGCTCAAAGGAGAAATAGATCCGAGGGCCTGACCACTGGTAGTCATTTGAGTTCCCATGGCCCTTTCACAAGGGCATGGGTGCTTAACCCAGTGGTCCTGGCTACCTTCCAAGTGGAGTAATTAAATTCTGCAGTCCTAAGTTCCCTCTCATTTTGATTGGATTAGGTATTCTTCACCTTTTGGCTTAAAACTCGGCTGGCTAAACAGCTGCTTTTCATTACAGCAGAGTCTTTATTTCAGGTTAGGTTCTATTATCCCTGAATATAATGTACATTGTTTTAAGTGTAGCAGGTATTTCAGAAGAGCAGTGTACAAGGTAGATCAACATTTTACTTACATTTTTAATTGATTTTCTTCACTGTACTGAAGTACACTCATTTGATGGTTATTCCTGATTGCGCTTTCAACTTACAGGCCTTGTTGAGACTGTATAATCAAAGACAGTTTATAAAAATATTTTAGATCTTCACTGCATCCAGGAAACCTTCTGTTTGCCTGTGTGTGCAACTTTCATCTCATTTGTGTAGTCAGTGAAATCTAGGGCATCACTGGAAGTTTAGTCTTCAGTGTGTATTCAAATGTTCACCTGATCTTTGAGATTGCTTAGTACTTTGCAGAAACAAGCTTGTAAACAAGGGAGTCTGTGCTACATCTCCTCTAAAATATGGCTTGGTTTCTAGTGTGCCAGTAACTTCTGTTCAGGTACTGGAGCCTAAATAATCGATTTTTTCAGTGTGTGCCATTGCACARCTTTTTAAAACCCAGGCTGCATTGTCGACGCGTACTGTGATTCTGCAGAAATTTTAATTAATGAATGGGGATGTCCAAAAGATGGATGAAATAATGAGAGTGAATACATGGTTTAAATCTGAGAAGTTAATTTGTGGACAGTACAAATCTTTGATATGGATAAAATTCAGATTAGTTCACTTAACGGTTCACCTGGCCCTAATGATACCTAAGTTTAGAAATTGTGAGCACCACTGGCTTGTAATCAGAATATGTTTTGCCCTGCATAAAATGGAATTATATTAGTCAATTCGTATTAGCCATGTCTGAATTCTGTGTCTGGTTGGATTTAGTTGCACTCTGCTGATGACAGAGCTCCGTTTGGCTTTTTGTTTGACCTGGATATATGCATCTTTCTTAGTGCTGTCAGTCTTCTCTTATGTTGCTCAGTGTACTCCTGTTACAGAAAATCCAAGATCCATAGCCCTTTATTAAATTACAGAGTACATTTCTTGTACCTGTAATATTTACCTTTGAGCATTAGGACTCTTTTCCCTAGAAAACAACCTGGCATAGGCTTTTGTGGGAGTTTCTTACTCTAATGTCTCTGAAAACTCTTGAAAGAAAAAAAAAAAAAAAAAAAAAAAAAAAAATTAAAATTGAAAAAATATTATTTTTTTTTTTTTTTTTTTTTTTAATTAAAATTACTTGTAAGTAATTGCACAGAAGTCTTTTTTAAAAGGAGGATCCCACCTGTGTTATGGACTGTAAATGTGCTTTCTATAGCATTCTGTCCCCTTTCTCTCTATTAATTCTAGAGGACTGCTCTAAACTGACATAAAGCCTTTTCGTTGTGGACTTGATTTTGTTGGTATGCAAAGAGGGAGGGTAAAAACAGCATCCTGTCTTTCATCCTTCTGGATGAGGATTAATCATGATCACAGCTGCAGAATAATGCAGATCTTAGCTGCTGGGGTTGGAGAGGGGGAAGGGACAGGCAGTAGGGAGAGCAAAGGACATAGGCTGTCTTTACTTCCACATGCCCCTTTTACCCTCGGAGGCCCTGCGTTTAACAGAGGAGTTGCAAGAAACAGATTCTCAGAAATTGTTTTCCTTCCRTTGACTTAGCGGATCCCCTTGTATTTCAATTTATGCTTGCTGTCTGCCAGAAGCATTCCTTGACTTCATGTGCACTGTCCCTTACTACAGGGTACAGCACAGTACTGTCTTCACTATATGAGAGCAGTTCATATTAAATAACGGCACAGATTTGCTGTTGCCCCAGCTTACCTTTTGTTTGTTTGTTTGTTTTCTTGACTAATTAATTTTTCATGCATCTTATGTTTTTTCCTTTAATCATAAGGAATGCATTCAATATACCCAGTAAGACACACACAGACACACACAGACACTTTTTGCATGGCTTACTTGTTTTCTTGATGATGCATTAGGCAATGGATGCCGAAATGCTGCTGGCTCAAAAGGTACACAGATTTAGACCAGTGACTTTTACTATGTCTCTGTAGATAGCCTCTAAATGCCTTGCAGGTCAACTGTTTTTGAAATGGATAAAAGGGTGCTAATTCCTTCAAGGTAAATCGGAAGGATTATGACATCTAGGAAGAAGAAACTGCCAGACAGCCCATGAGCAATATAACTAGGACTGACCCAATAGCATCTCTAAAGCTTCCAATAAAATTGCCGGAGGAGTCTGCCAAGAAGCCAGATGCTGCTGCTGGAAAAATACCTTCTGTAGCTTGGCATTTGTCCTGTAATTGCTTCCAAGAGAGAATAAACTGTAGCATGACAGTAGAAGGTGAATGGTTCCTCACTGCATGCTACTTGGGTGATTTTTAAAAATGTTTAGAAAATAAGCATGGTTTTGCAAAGTGTTACCACTCGTGCGGGTCCGTATACTTGTTTAGCTGCTTAAGAGTTCCCCACCTGAATAATCAAGAGCATCTTTTTTTTTCCTGACATTTTAGCCTGGCAGTGGCTTGATTTTTCTTTTTCTTTAAAGTAATTCCTTTTACAGGGTCCCTAACCTGATCACTTAGGCTTTGATTCTGTAAGTGTGTGATGTGGTCATGTAGAACTCTCCAGTTGCATGGTTATAGCAGAGTGGAGACTGGTGTGTTTCCCTGTATGGATGTTTCTCTGTATGGAATTATGATACAGAAGACAAAACCTGGCGCACGCAGCTTCAAGAGTTAGATTGTTGGGTGGGGCTTTTTTTCCCCTAGAGTGTATTTTCCAGCTATGGGAAGAGTGCTGTCTTTTATTATTTAGAAACACTGCTGAATCTTACCCATGAACAGAAAATGCATAGAGCCTGACTTCTTATGGGAGGTGGTTCCTCCCTTTTAAAGTGGTTAATGTTCTTACTGATACAAAGCAGAGGCATTTGTGGAGCAGTATATAACATAATCAGATACAAGGCACTGCATTCACAAATGAGATGAGAACAGATAAGTGAATTCAAGAAAATTATTTATGGTTTGAAATTTCTCCAGTAAAATCTAGCAGCTGTTCTCAAATACTTCTGTTTGATATCGTTCAGAAGTCTGCCTGCTGTTCGTCTTAGCAGTCGTGTGGAATTACCTTCATGAGTGACATTGCTGGTTTGAAGACTGGAGTATGTAAATGGAATTGTCAAAAGTATTTCTGTAGCTAAAACTAGTTTACTAGACTATTTAAAATATTGATATTTGTCAGTTGTGGAACAGCAGTGTAAAAATAATTTTTGCTTGTATGTGTAAATTCACTTTTACAGTCCCAGAAAGCTTTTTGCTTTATCCCCTTTGCTCTGCTAGTCAATGAACTTTGGTAGAAGTCTGGTGGTTGGGTTTAGTTTAATAAATCAAAAGTCCGTTTACAGCAAGGTGAAGTCCTCTGATTAGTTTTCCTAATACTTAACTGTCAGGGAACAAGGCTGAGTGTTGAAAAATAGCAGTGAATAAAGATCCTGGCGTAGGGTTTTTCTGTTGTTATTGACATTAGGAAAGTTTGCTTTGCTTTGCTGTAATGTCAGGAAGCATTCAGAAAATTGAAGGGCACGATGTATAGGTTAACCCATGTGACTGAGCAAATCTCAAAGGGACCTGAAAAAGTTGGTGCAAAATCCATGTCCATTAAGAAGGCCAGTTTAAAGCATCACTTCAAGCTCTACTTCAGATTTCAAAATATATCTTAAGTTGGATCCTGTGTAGGTACTGTGCTGTATTTTATTTAAAATGAACGAGAGGGTGAGTCGCAGTTCAGTCTCACTTGCAATATTAAGAAAGTCATCTTGAAATTAAAATAAAAGAGCTGAATTAAGATATTTCTATAAAGGACAGGCGATGAATAAGTTGCCTTCAACTTACTGTGCCACTTAAAAACATGCTGAGCTGTCCAGGATGCGAGACATATAATTCCATAACCTTTTCTTCCAATTAGAAGGCACAGATTCTGGTTGTGAGGAATTTGCATTTAAATATAAAACGTGGTGTCTCTGACATTGCTTTTATCTTCTCCCTGGTGATGCTCCTGACTGCATACTTCTCCCTTTCCTTCAGTGTGATGATTGCACCACTGCGCTTTAGTAATCATTTAACAGCTCTAATTACAGAATACTCTGATCCCAACTGTGTACTTTGTCCTTTTTCCCTTCTTAGTCTTCACTCTGTTTCTTTGGTGTCGAGAGGATTGCAAAAGAGCCGTTCTTCTTTGCAAAAATAAATTCCAAAGACCCTGCTTTGGTAATGTACAGATTTGCGTTTTCTTGTTGCTTTAGAGTTAATGACATTGAATATTAGACATATAGGGGTTGGTTGGTCGGTGTTGTTTACATCAGTCACGCCAGCATAACTTCACTGACACTAATGCAGATACACCAGCATAAAATTGGTGTAACTCCAACTCCGTTAAAATCAATGGAGTTACGCCAATATAAGTCAAATGTAACGCTATTGATTTTGTGCTGGTGTGACTTTATTGACTTTAATGGAGGTAAGGCAGTTTTCTGCTAGTGGAAGTCAGATCGCGGTCAGGCTGTGCCTGGGCAGTATTTGTAGCAGTTGTGAGTTCTGTTTCTTGTTTGTTCTCACACAGCGTTATCAGAAATTCTTTTTCTTTTCTGCTTCAGGGTCAGCAATGTAGTAATCTGGGTATAGTAAAGTCTTGGCGTAACACAATTCATATAGGAAAAGCATTTAGGTAATTCAGTTTCACTGTGAGCACAGGGAATCTCTAGTCCAATCTGAACGACCTCTTATGTTATCTGGTAACATAGCAGCCTCTCAGCGTCGAAGGAATGATGTGAAGTTTTTAAGCCTGTTTCGTTCAGTGGCAGTGCTCTTTTTTTATGTAATACCCTGCAAAAGCTTACAAACAGCACTTTGAGTGGAGTTTTGCATCTCGGAGCAGAAAAATATGCTTAAAGGAACAATGTGTGTTGTATTTATAAGCCCAACACACAGGGGTTTTGTTACTCGTTTTCAGCTCCCTGGACTGGAGTTGCGTTCCCTGTTACACAGGCAGAGGAGAAGCAGGCACGAGCCTGTGTATCGCTGCCTTCCCGGGGTCTGGTGGGAGAGTGCAGGGAAGTCCGTGTGTGTCTAGCCTTTTCCAGGACTGACTGTTTCGTTCAAGGCTGCAAATGCACTTGTCCAGCAGACTTGCATGCTTTCTTATGGAATTGAAGGCATACAGTGCTGCCACAACTGTTTTTAATAACTGTCATGTCCATTTTGATTTCCAGCCTTTAATTTTCTGTGGCAGTAGATTTGGGGTTTGATTCTGTCCCTCCTAGCCMTGCAAGACTCCTGAAAGCAATACTACTCATGCTGCCTGATGATGCTCCCAGGTATACACCTAGCTCAAAGAAGAGGTAGGTGTTAACAAAACCTGTGGAAGGGATGTTAAACGTTATTTCACAGAGTTGAAGCTGATACCTGATTATTGGAAATCAGACTGAGACCAACTGGAGGGAACACGGCAGCACTGGAATTACGCAGCACTAGCTCTGACCAGCAATAGAGCAGAACAGGGGAGAGCAGCAAGTCCTGGGTTCTCAGTGCTGGGTGGTGTTTTTGTTTTTAAAAAAAGGCTTTACACTGTGATTATAGAAATTCTTTTAAGAGGATGAATTTCATGTTGAAAGCATGGAAGGAAAAAATACAAATATTTTTCTCTTGGTCTTTAGCAACTGGCTCGAATCCAGCAGTTTTTCTTAGAAGTATCTGAATATCCTTCCTCAGAGAAATTATGAACTGACATCATGTAGTTTTTCCTGAATGCAAAATGGCATACTTTGAAAGTATATTTCAAAAATTCTGTTACAGCGAGGTCGATGTGTTCTGTTTTGCCTGTGTTTCTAGAATGCTGTCCTCTATAATATAAAATAGAAACTGTAATATTAAAATGAAATGTTAGTAATTTCCCATTAAAAATGTTGATGAAATCAATTCATTCCTGTGAAAAGCCTCTTTTTAATCCAGTCAGCATTTTCTAGTGAGTAGAAAATTCACAGCACTTCTGGTGAATAATTGGTGAGGTGGAGTGTAGTATTCACCACTACATGGAGTGATTTCCAGGAGGAATTTTAGTAATTATTCCTGCTGTCATTGGAATACTAATAAACATCTTACTTTGGAAATATTTTATAGGTCAATTTTTTGGCAAGATGCTCTTCTAGTGGTAAATCAGCTTCAATGGTGCTATTTACACCATCTGAGGAACTGAGTAGCATGCCTGAAAGATGCCCTAGAGATAGAATAATGAAGCATATTGTAAACCACAATAAATTTAATAAAGTGTGTTATTGGCCTTAGTTACATGTACGTTTTTTAAAAATAAGCTTCTTGTTTTCAGGAGATAAGAGAAGTATTTTATAAATACAACTAAACAAATAGCAACTATATACAATGGGAAATTAAATGTTATGGTTTGAGTACTAAGTAGTTTTCTGATGTCGGAAGAATTAAAAAGGGTTAATCAGGAAGTATTGGTCTGGTATCTCACTACAGACATACTACAGATGGCATAATAAAGCACATAAATCTCCTCCCTTCATCTTTATATATAGAAAATCAGAGGTGGCGGGGAGTACTTGCTCATTTTAAAGCAAACAAAACTAAGTATGAAATACGGAGGCGGTTGTGTGTCTTTGCAAGCTGTGTAACTTAGGGAGGTAGTAGGAGGAAGAAATAGGGTGCTGGGTTTCAGAGGAGCATTTGCAGTTTGCAAGGGGAGATTCGAGGAGCTAAGCCGGGCACTTGGCTTTCCGCACATCTGCTGAGGGAATGAATTTTTGGGTAGGATCTCAGTTTGTGTGCATGAACAGTAAGCTTCCTTTTACCTTTAAAGGCTACAGAAATACCAGTAAAGAAGTTGCAGGAAAAAGCAGTGATTGACATGTCATGCCATGACAGAGAGTCATTTGACCTTGTCACTAGAAACAGTTTATTATGCTGTTCTGTGGGCAAATGACAAAACTAGAGAAGAGAGACTGGGCACATGCAACAGTCTAATGGAGATTGTTTTCTTTTGCCGGCTAGCCAGAATTTTAATGAATGAGCTGGCTTAGGTTTTGCTGCTAAACACGTTGTTATAGAATTTGCTTTAATGAAATATCTACACAGACATCATCTCCTGTTTGCTTTTCTTTTCGTCCTCATTTTCTCCTCTGTGTCAGTATCTTAAGCTCCCTCTTTTACCTAGTCTTCCTCATTTTCTGGTTCCTACTTCTAGGCCTTATTAACTGAAATATAACAGTGGGTTTTGGACCAGTCCCTTGGGTTTCAGTTTGGAATTAGTGTAGTGCCTTCTGTAAAAGATTAATACTCTGATACCAAGTAGCTTCCCGCAGGATATTCACAAGACCTGACCGTTAGGGAAATAAGCTGATGAGTACAAAATAGTGTGAGCAGCTCCAAAGGATTTCATGGCCTCCTCTCTCTGGAGGGCATGAAGGGCACTGGTGGCAAGGATGGGTTTTTCCACCGTCTGCTTGTGTGCGGTCCCACTGAAGTTCTCTGTGTTAGGCTTCGTAGTCAGATGAGAAGTTGATCAGTAACATTTTTCTCCCTGGATAGCAGTCCTTTGTGCTCGAACTGTTTTCAGTTTTCCAGGATCACAGCACTTTTAAAATAATTTTGTCACGTATTTTGCCCTTTTAATATGTTTGGGCTTTGTTTAACACTTGCAAAATCATGGGCGTCAGCGTTGCCTTACAGATGATTATACTGGGTGCTTTGGAGGAAATGAAATAAATTGCAAGACTTCGGAGGTATAAAAGCAAGAGCTAAGGATGGTAGCATGGTTTTTGTTTCGTCAAACCAGGGTTTGGGAGGTACCATCCTCTTGTCAAATCCCACTTTGGGGCTGTGGAGAACTTAAATACTTAAGGAATGCCAGGGCTTAGTTACAAATCCTTTCTAAGGCTGCTTTTCCTTTACATAAGCAGATGCAAACTGGTTTCAGGGGAGGGAACTTCTTAAGTTTTGAAGCCCTGAAGAAAATTGATAAATTCATGTATTTTAAAGCCAGAGGGGAAGTATTACGATTGTCTTGGCTGACCTCCTTCATAACTCGGGCCAGGGGAAGGCGCCTAATAACCCCTTCATGAGCTTGCTCAAGTGTGGTTGAAAAGACAAATGATTTGACAGAAATTGTTGTTTTACAAATGCGTGGGGGAGGCGGGTGGAGCGTGTGACTAATTTCCCTGCACGTAAAAGGTCCAACCTGTGTTAATCCTAACTGCAAAGTGAATTTACAAAAATATTTCTTCACTAAGGCTTTAGGTTTTATGCCGGCGTAGGAGTAATACAGAATGCAGGCTTAAGACTTCTCTTGGAATTAAAAGCCAGTTAATTCCAGAATGCACTGATTGTGTTGCTGCTGTAGCCACTTAATAAGGGAACAGAAAATGTCAGTATTGTGTTAAAACGAAGAGCTCTGAATCCTCTTTAGGAAAAGCTGAGGCATGCACATAACATTGTAATAGCTGGAACAGTAACAAGGCACACAAGAAGATCGTTAGAGTGGATACGTGTGAGAGGATAGATTTTTTTTTTTCTTCTTTTTAAATGCAGCTAACAAAATTTTGTCTTTAGAGCAGGGAGAGAAATGTGGCAGAACTGATCAAAGAAAATGGCATCTCATTGATAAAACACATGCTGCAGTACTTCCCACAGTTGGAAGACCGTGGTATTTAACAATGGTGACCTAGATTGGAGGAGACAATAAAAGCTGTTGTGGTGAAGAGCAGATTGACTGCCATTCTCATCTGGGTAATAAACGGCTGAAATATGGACAGTATATGAAAGTTTACTAATGTGGCTTACATAAAGACGTATACTTTTGGAGGAATTGTCTCTGTAGCAAATTCAGTTTGAACTATAGCTTGCATCTGACAGATGTTTATGTGCTCCTTTACAAAGATACCTATTACTTTATTAAAGGATCTATGAGCCTGCGAGAGTATGACCTGATTAGGTTTTAAAGTAAATCAATATGTGAACCTGTCCAAAAATAGACATGCATTTATTTTAAAAAATATTACTCAGTGGGATAGCCTCGAGGGGATATAGCTTTTCTGGCGAGTTTCAAATGATATAGCAGTCATATGTTGTTATTTTAAAATATTCAGTGCCATTCAGATGCTACTATTTCAGCTATCCTGTTGAAAGTAGCTGACAACAGGAGATGACATTCTTGATGCTTTGTACACACAACAGTCTTCTAAGACATTAAAACTTGCTTAACTCTTGACCCTGGGGGTATTTTGTATTTCTTTTAAATTTTTTTTTCTTTGCTTTGTTTTTTTTATAAATGGACCTATTATAAATATTTTCCTTTTGTTAAGTGGTTCATGTTAGTGCTTCTTGTGAAGTTATGCAGTTAACCTTTAGGTAAATATAAATCCAAATTCTAGAAAAATAAACTGTCAATCCAGCTGTGACTTGAGAGATGCTTTAAGTAAGTGCCATTGAGCTGTAAAGACTGATGCATCCCTACTGTGCTGTAAAACTAAATATTATTAAATTGGGTTGTGTGCAGGGGAAGGGAAGGAGATGGGGGTTGCGAGGGACATCTGTTCTCTGCAGCGCTTTTCTCCCTGTTTGCTGGGGGGATTTCAAGCGTAAGTTAGGAGCGACTCTGTCGATGGTAGGGTGAGGCGGTTCCCTCGCAGCACAGTGAATGCATTGATCTGTGCCAGGCCCCAGCGGTCACTGCACGTGGTGTCCCACCGTGACCGTGTTTGGAGGAGAGACATCTCCCTGTCCATGGACCTGTCCATAGAGCGCTTCAGATCCTGGAAGATTGTCAGTGTTGGGGCTGTTACCGTATTCCTTTTCTCTCTGTGATCAACCTTCATTTGCTTTGTCCTTTTCTACTGTTTTCTTAACTAAGAATGTTAATCAAAGTGCCTTTAGTTTATTCAGGTATTCCAAGAAGGTGTATTTAGCAAGCACTGTGACTTTGATTTGTACATTGCTTTATTTTTCCTCCTTTTTGCTATGCGGCACTTATTCAGACTCCATAGAGGAGGAACAGGGAATTTTGTATTTCAAAATCAGTTCAGCAGACTTTGAAAAGCTATCTTTGAATATTCTATAATACACATACAGATTTGAAGAGCTTGTTAAAGAAAGCCCCTGACACACTTCAGCAATATTAAATCAATTCAGACGGTGCATGGCAGTGTAATGTTACTGAAGCATTTAAAAATGTTAAAAGAGCCTGGATTTGAAAGTACTAGTGGGTTCACAGCCCTTCTTGTGAAAAGTGATTTAAACTGTCAAAACTATTTCAATGTTTGCAGTGTATTACTTTCTTAAATTACAGAGAAGGGACATTAGTAAATAACTAGAACTGTAGTTAATCTCTGGCCAGCTAACCAGCTGATATGCTGGGTTAATTTCTTTATTGAATGCTTACTTAATAACTGGGCAGCTGTTCAGACAGGCCAGATGGACTTCACTGTAATTGTGCTAATAATGAGAACTTTTTCACAAAAAGAAAGAGCAATAGGAAGATGCATTTAGTGAGGGAACATCATGACAAATGGCTTCAGGACAGTATGGTCCTCTGCCCTCGACAGACTGGCTGAAGTAGGTGGCTCATCCTTCAAAGCAAGAGGGACCGGCAGTAAGAATTGGAGTAATAGTTTATTCTTTGCTTGGTTGTTTATTTTTTGTGTATTCTTTGCCTCCACAGCCCATACATCCCCAGTCCTACTTGCAGCCTTACAGCCTGCCTCCCTCTTACTGCTCCAGCACATTTCTGCAGTTACTGCTGTGGGTTCACAGCTRGTGCATTTGCATATCTCCCCAACAAATACATGTTATGTAAAGCTGTAGCTTGCTCCCTAAATGTTATCTTTTTGCCCCCTATCCCATTTGTATTTTGTGGAAACTGTAAGGTTTAATTAACTGTATTTTCAGAGTTCTTTGCAAGAAAAATTACTAGATGGGCATTAAGAATTACAGCTTTGTTTACATGGAGGCAGATTCTTTTATACTGGAAACATTATCATAAGCAAGAGGAGTGGCAAAGTATGATGTTCTTAGTATGAGTAATTAATATATTTTTCATTTGTCTTTGTGCAAGTAGGAGAACGAAAGCATTGAAAGAGCACTGAAAGAGCATTTGAGGAGTAAAAATCTGAACTTACTATCTGGCAATATGTTTTTACCTTGGAATTGTTGCATTTAAGAATTGAGTCCTTGCAGAATTCTTTGCTTTTGGTGACATTTCCAGCTACTTCCCGGATCATAGTCTTTGTCCTCCAGCTGCTGGTCCAGAAGTACAGGTCTTCTGTACACCTTGTGTGGTGTCTCTAGCCT
Source organism: Phoebastria nigripes (assembly GCA_035582835.1). Taxonomy (NCBI): domain Eukaryota; kingdom Metazoa; phylum Chordata; class Aves; order Procellariiformes; family Diomedeidae; genus Phoebastria; species Phoebastria nigripes. Next base: position 125,674 of record JAYKAV010000089.1, on the reverse strand, counting down.
GTGAAGACTTCTAAGATATGCCAAAACATCTCAAACAGGACTAGATGACTGTGTTTAAGCATCTAAAATTGTGGGCAATTGATTCTGCAGACGGAGAACTTCATAGGTTTCTTCCTCAGTAAGCTTGCAATGGCTTGCCTTTTTTTTTTTGTTTTGTTTAATGTTTTAAACTCAGAAAATGACCGTTACTTTTTGTTTCCTTCTTTAACAGCACTCAAAAGGAGTGAATGAGATGAACTGTTTGGGTTATAGTATCTGAAAGGCTAAATTATTCTCTTGGAGAGATGTTCTAAATGAGCCTGACTGAGATCCTGGATCTGTGTGAAGAGGACTAAGGATATAGGATGTCAACTGAGACAGAACTTCAAGTGGCTGTTAAAACCAGCACAAAGAAAGACTCCAAAAAGAAAGGTAGTGACTCATTTCTCTTTATTCGTATGTATTTTGTACTTTAATCAGCTTCTACATCAGCCACCTTTTATGCATCTGTGATTCTTCTGTTATCTGTGCGCTCAGTGAAAGTAAAATTTGTTAAGCCCAGTGGAAGTCTGGTATAGGAACATGGGATTTGATTCTCTGACATTAAAAATGTATCTTAGTGAAATATATTTAAAATCTAAGAAAGAACTTGTGTTACAGTTCATTAATTTTTACTCTATATGTATATTGCAATTGTTTCACAAATGGAAATACGATTTCAAAGATTACTCTTAGCAAAAGATAACTTTTTTTCCCTCTGTTGATAAATTAATTTTCTTCTAAAGGCTTTGTTTCTGCTTTGTTTTGAACTAACCAGAGCTTAAATGCACTTTCTGTTACTGGAGGTTGAATCTTACTGACACTTTGTGAAGTTACAGAGAACTCAGTAGCAATCTATAGAGAGGTTAATTGTAATCTGGTAAAGAAAATATAAACAAGGAGGAGGAAAACTCAAAATTAAGGAGAAGCTATGAATAAATGCATGGTTGGATAAGTTCATATTTGTATTTACAATTTTGCATCAGATTGTAGGGCAGTTCTTTGGACTGATAAGCATGAGAAATGGGACGATATGAATTTGGTGCTTATGAATAGGAGTGCTGAAGGATTTTTAGTAGGCATTTTCATCCTTAGATTTTTATTAGTATTTTTATTGCTTATGGGTTTAAGTACTGATGAACTTGGAGGCCAAGACCTTGAATTCTAGTGGTAATTCATGTTGTTCTGTGTGGCTGTCTTTGATTTTTTTTTTTTTTTTTTTAAACCTATACAGATAATAAAATTGAGATTGAAAACAGATTTAATATGAATTGTTCAAATAAAATAAAAAAGTAAACAAAAAGAAAAAAATCATACTTAATAGTTTTAATACTTGAGGCAGCAAGATTTGAACTTTCATGTGAGCTTTTCAGTTTGTCATTCTGTTTCTTTTTGTGGGTGTATAATTTAGCCATTTACTTCCGAGGACTTTTTTACAAATTTTTGAGACAAAAAAATTCTCATCTTTGCTCATATGTGTGTGTTGCAAATTTCACTCATCTTAGATATCTGATAAATAACTTGTTCAACTTCTGGGCAGCTATACCTTTTACTGCAGCGATTCTACCAAACTGGTAATTAAGGCCTTGTGTTTGCTATAGCTTTTGTATCAGAAATCTTTATATTAGTGTTTTTAAAAAGAAACACAGCAATTAAACATTTTAAGTGTTTGTTTGGGAAGATGGTTTTGAATCCTTATGACTACTCTAGGCCTAAACTCASAAGGAAGAAATGATTAATTTAAGATAAAAAAGCTGTAGTTTGGAAAGGCAAAAATAGGGGAACTTTGACGTAAATGAGAATGTGATTCGAGAGACATGTTCAAGGCAAGTAAAGAAAGTAAAGATGGTTTGGTTGTATGATCATTCAGTATTTTTGGGCAGGCAGGAAATTAAAAAATGTCAGTTCTTTGCAATACAGATAACATCTTTTTGATGTGTGTCTCCTATGTTATTTCTTCTGCCAGAGGGTGAAACTTTTTGAAAACGGCAAACAACTGTTTTAGGAACTTGATGTTTATGTTAATATAATATTCAGCATCCAACTTCTAAAAACATTTTCATAAATCATAATAACTGAATGCTTCTCTGCACAAAATCTGATTCTATCCCCCAAATGGAAATTCTGAGGATTACTGCTGAGAAGTATAAAATATGTTCTGTGGCAATGATCAGAGCTCCCTGCACCATGTACAAGTATCTGAGGAACTGGAAGGGACGGTGTATGGCAGTAGCACTTTCTCTAGAATTAATCTTGTTCTGTATTGTATGTGCAAGTCTGAGTGCATCCGATCACATCCAGCCATCTGAAGCCCTTGCGGTACAGTGAATGCTTTATACAGACAAGGTACACAATTCAGACAGTGTTTGCTATTCAAATCCCACGTAATGAAAGGTGTGCTCATTTACTTGTCGTTGAATTGTATGTATTTGCGTATATTTCAACAAATGAGCCCTCCCCTGTATAGTGTGAATGATGGACATGTGAAAAACAGGGAATTGTTTTTTTTTTCTTCTTTTTTCCCAAGTTCATTAACTGCGAGCAGTGACAGGTAGCAAGTACTAACGTGAAGTTTCTAATGTTACTAATAAATGAATTTGATTATGCAATGAAACTGAGTATTCCCAAGAAATTAGTCTTTGCTTCATAAACAGAAATTTCAGCTCTAGTGTATTTCTAGTGAATCRAGTTTTGTTGTACTTCTGCAAGAGCCATGCAACCATTTCCATCCAGAGCAGGGAGGGTCCTCTTTTGCTGTATTATCTACTGTTCTGGTAGTTCTCCTATCATCCGCAGTTCACAGTACTGTGCTGAGAAAGAGCAGTAAGTTTGATAATAACTTCTTAGTGGAACGACTGTCCCACAGGTGTATCCCATGCTGAAGATCTGGGGTGACTGAAAGGGGATAAGGATTAGTATGGGGTTAGTGCATGGGACACGGTTCTTTCCTGATCTCAGCATAAGTCTTCTGTGTAGTGTCAGCTAAATCTTTAAATCTCTCTATATCTGTATAAGGATACAGTAAGGTAGTGTTTTCTGTTTGAAGTGTTGAAATAATACAAAGCTTAATTCCTAAGATTTGTAAGGTATATTCATATAAAACATGATAAAATGTTGCATGATAAATGCAAGCCGCTGTTCTTATTGAAGTAGAATGGCTCAAAAGAAAATGGTGGTTATTCAGATGATGGGACTTGTACACTTGTGGTATAGAGCCTATCTTGAGTTAAGGCACTGTAACATCATTAGTTAAACAAACAATTCAATAACCTGGACAGGTTAGAGGAAAGGTCCAGGAGGAGTCTCATGGTATTCAATGAGGGTGAATGCAAAGTCCTGCTACTGGCATGGACTAATTCCCTGCAGCAGGGTAGGATGTGTGTTTGAAGTTCTTTTATGGTTTCTTATAATTGCTTTTAGACGCTATTGCATAGATTACTGATGTTTTGGTGACAGGGAAATAGTTTGGCTTCTGCAGCAGATGGGGCACATGGCATTAATGTTCCTGCAAAGTTACAGATTTTATCAAATAATTCATTTATGTGTTGGGAATACTTATCTCTTTTTGTAGTCATATGCAAAGCAATTATCTTTCAAGAGATTATTTAAAACATTTCTCATTAGGCACAGTTGTTTTACAGCCGTAAGCTTTCTAGTCATAGTCAACTCTACAGTCTCTCTCCATTGTCATCAGAGCTGGTTTGTAAGATGGTATTCTGTTCTAAACACTGAAGGATTATTACTACAGTTAGGACAAGAACTTACATATGAAATCCTCTCAGAAGATGCTATTTAAGTAGAATCGCAGCTGCGAAACTCTAATGTACAATAGGTAAGTTCAATATTAACATGATAATACCAAATTGTAATTTTCTGTGTTAACATTATCACCCTGGATAATCTTAAAAATAGGCTATGAAAAATCAGGTACTAATTTTGCCTTTTATTCAGTCAATATTGATCTGATGGATCCAGAATTCAGTGGGCTCTAGAAGTGCTACCTGGTCATACTCCCAGCACAGGGTAGGAGTTTTAACTAACTTGAAGACACAGTTATGAAAACGGAGGTGAGCCAAGCACCTCCCTTCCTCTCCAGATTGTCACTTTTTGCTCCGTGTACTGTGAAGATTACCAGTTGAGGACCTGTGTTTCACCCTGACCTCCACCGCCCTCCTTTCTACACTTTACTCCATTTTATAAGCTTACAGCACACTAGATGCTATTAGAGGAGATTATATTTCTGCCACCCCCCACCTCCAGCCCTAATCTTCATGCCACTCTTGACTGATATCTACTAGTAACGGTGCTGTAATTACCTTTTTTGCGATCTTGCTCAAATTTTAAAAGGCATCCTGAAGAGGTTTCATATCGCTCTCTAAAAGGAAATCATGCAAAATTCTCAGGAGATTTAGAAAGCTCTACTCTAGGACTTTTTTGGTGATTTTTTTTTTTTTTTTTTTGTGAGTTTGCCAAAAATCATGTGTTCTTTAAGAAGCATTTAGAGAATTAATGATTCAAATAATGCTCTTAAAGGCTGATTTTATTTCATTTGTTTATGTCATCTGGTTCATTGAAAGGTGAATAAACATTAAGTGTTTGTACCATTCAGGATAGGAAATTAGAATTTTTTATTAGCCAAAGTTTTTAGAACCATAAACCACGTTTGTCTTGTAGTACATGGGGGAAAAGCCATTTAGAAGTGTGTATGGATTATTGAATCAAATTGAAAACATTTACTTGAGCCTATCGGAATTAAAATTGATTTAGAAACCTCTTTGGGGGAAATGTGTTGCATTGTTGTTGAATCCACACTGATAACTGCCTTGGAAAATCCCTTCTTGCAAGATTAACTTAAACAGGAAAACTGAAATGGGAGGTCAGTAAGGAGGTGAGCCAGGCTACCAAATTTGAATGCAGATCTGCATCTGCTTGGGGGAGGCCAGGAGACTTTTCTAGGGATTTGGTTTCTTCCTCTTGCACTTAAATTCTGTAATTATTCTATTTGAAGCTTAGGATTTTTTGCAAAATCATCTCTCATTATATCCCCTATATGGAGTCTGTAGTAAGACTCCTGAGTCAATTTTCAAAATGACAGGGACTTTTAAAAATGGAAGCAAGATACAAAGAGGAGCTCAGGCATGTTGACAATCAGCATAACAATCTTTGATGCTAAGGATCCCCATGGGTGAAATTCCCTTATTTAATAGGTTTCCACTGCAGTGCGTGGGAAGCACGTGGCATTTGGAAACAGATTTCACAGTAGGCAGACCGCCAAGCCGGGGATTGCCGTAACTGGCCAGTAGGAATGTGAAATTTAGAGGGGGTGTGATGCGCTGTGTCTCTACCAGAGCTAGATGCCTTCTCACAGCTGTGAGCTGGGCACTTTGTTTTGACTGAATGAATATACCAGTTCTGAAGCTGTACTTGAGGAGGGAGAGCGAGAGCAGACTCCGCTCAGGGAGCTATTTAATGCCAGGTAAGGAATTACCCTGCTTGCACCAGCAGAGCAGAGGGTGTTGCCTGGCAGTGCTTTCCTGGTGGCAGAAGATGTGAGTTTGATCCTTTTGGGATCAGGATGGCAAAAAGCTTAAGTGTCCCATTTTAACTGTCTGACTACTAATTAGAAGGAGTGCGGTGGCTCTGGGACCATTCACATTTATCAGATTGGACCTCTGGCAGAGTCACATCTATTTCCTGGATCTTTTAAACTCTAATGAGAGAGTGGAGCCTGTCTAACTATCTAAAGGAAAACCTTTGCATCCCCAGAAGCAAAACTCTAGTCATACTAAGATCAAACAGGAGGTACCTAGTTAGTTTAAAAGCCTTTGGGGATAAGCAGCCTTTAAACAAGGTTATGTTTTGTCATTTTCAGTTTTCGTCATAGATGCCTAATGCTACCCAAGTCCTGTTTCGGGTTTCTTAGACCTCATTTGAATCTAATCTTTGGACTAATCATTGCTAACTTTGAGAGTGGGATGGAGGTTTCTGGTTGATGTGAAAGTTGCAATTTTGCTGACATGTAGAAATCTCGATGCAATTTTTACAGGTTCATTTCCAGATTGGAACTTCAGCTTAAATTAATAAGTGTTATGAACAATGATGGTTGATTTTTTTAAATTATTTTTTAATTATTATTATTGAACTTTTTTTTACAGTACAATCAGCTAACAACAATTAAAGCATCATCACTGTAATGAGGCATTTCAAGTTGTCAGATTGGTTTAGGTTCATTTATTTTTCTGATTACATAGCTAAGATTCATGGAATCCAGCAAAATTCAAATTTGATGTAAAGAGTAATGAAAGAGGGCCATGGTCATGAGCTTATTTCATTGACAGGGAGTGGATTTGCTTTGTTTCCTTGCAGTAGTTACGAGTTTTTCAATAATTTATAGATCAAGTAACAGCAACATTAATTGATACGCTAATTGAGTCCACATGCCTGCCTTTAACAAATCTCTTTTGTGAAGTGGTTACTGACAATATTAATTGCACATCTTTTGAGTCTTGATATAAGTTATGAATTCGTTCTCAAGTTGAAAGAGGGTGGGAAAATCATTAATTTTGACATTGTGTAGCTATAATTAACAAGAGTTATCCAATAACCTATCATAAATTAGAGAGCTCATGAATTCTATTTTAGATACCACGTTCAACCAAAGGGGGTCTGTGGTTGTGTTAACTGAAGCATTCTTCGGAGGCGAAGGACGTTGTCTCTTGTTGTGGTTAAAGTGTTTACTGCTGTTTTTAATTGAGAGAAAGGTCTGCCTAAGTTAAGGTTGGAGCTCTGTTACTTTGCCGCTCCTCAGCAGAGGAATCAATAACCTCTTGAGTGTTAAGAATAACATTTCCTGAGAGCTTCCGTTATGTTATAATTTCTCAATGTTTTAACAATCGTCAAAGCATTTCAGTTGAAACTAGTAATTAGGAGCTTAATGCAATGCATGTTCCACGGAGGATTTGACTCATGTAACAATCATTAAATACAGGTGGGTGTTACTGTGCTCCAAGGCTGGCTGTACATTAGGAAATCTGTTGGTTGCTGGCAGTGAGGATCACCTATGCATCCAGTTCAGCCTGTGCCGTACATTGTGGCTTCATCCACTTTCACTATTAAACTATGTCTGGGATTTGGTTGAAATATGGAGAAAGTGAGGGGCTGAGGCTGGTAAGGAGGTAGAACTTCCAAACAGGCAAATAAAGTAATATTCAGGGAAACTTTTTGTCTCCTTGCAGTCATTGAAAAGACTCCCAGCGAAGTTTGTATTGGGACATCTGTGAACAAAAAGTTTTGTTTAGAGAGTTCAGGGAAGAAAATTCTGTGATGTAATGAATGTAACTGAGCAGGAGTGTCTTAATTCGTCCGGTTTAGTAGCTATAATGCCTCTAGAGGTTTGGATTAGCGGAAGTTTCCTAATATGGCTCACACAGAAATATTCTACAGGGACAAGTATGTTGATGATGGTAATGTTTTATATCATTCTTCATCCAAAGATACTTGCTGGCCTAATAAATATTAATGAATGACATTTCTGTCAGCGTGTTGCATTACGTGCATTTCTACTTTTCTGAAACATTTTGCCTTTTCCATTGACATTATGGGAAATTCTGCAAGTAATAATAAAATACATCAAACTGTTACTCACTGTAAAGTACAGGTTAGAGGTATCAGCTGTGTTGGTAAATGCTTCCATTTTGCTGAAGGGAAACGAAAGACGAGTAAATCTGGAAAATGAGCTTGATCCCAGCAATCTTGGAAGCATTAAAATGCTCACCAGTTTTCCCTGAAATAAACAGATAATGCTTAGCATTAGTGTCCACATTATTGCAGTGTATACTTTTTCATATTACTAGGGAAAATTCCTCAAAACTTATATAATCTTACATAATTTATGGGAAGTAATGAGCTTTCATGACCTGTGTACATATGGGGGAAATGTAAATTGATTTCAAAGGTGGTTAGATCTTTGCATCAAAAGCCAGTGCTGATCTCTCAATTACTTTCCTAAGATTATACCACAAATCAGGGCAGAGCTTGATATGTAATCTGAGGGTCCTGTTTCTTATTTTGTGCTCCAACCAATATGTCTCGCTCTCTCAGTAATGATATCACAGTATTTTCATTAGTCAGCTTGTGCGTTGCTCCACACTTTTTTCTTCACAAGTTAAAGGAAACATGCAGGTTTTGGGTTGTGTATTTAAGCAGCCAGAAACAGAAGTGTTTAGCTAAATATCTTAGTAAATTAGTCACAAAAACTTCAGTTGAAAAATAACTGTGTCCTTAATCTTTAATGTCATAGACCTTTTGAACACTGATCACTTACTGTTAAGAAAAACTTGCCCACAAAATTGGTAGCCTTTTGAAATATACTGTGGCTGAATTTGTAAGCCCTTCATTCATGCCTTATGGCATATTCCTCTTTAAGAGCTCAAAGAAATATATAGTGAATTTGGCCACTTAATAGGCTCAGACTCCCTGTGATAAATATGTCAGGCCCAGACATTCACTGTGCTCCTCTGGCGTAAAGAAAAGATGTGGCTGTGGTCCTTGTAGATGATGTGCTCTAGCTATAGAATCAATATTGACATTATCGGCCATCCAAAATAAAGGTAATATAATACGTAATGTATTTGAGTTGTCCAACGGCACAGTGGATGAATGTGTTTAAGTATAACATTCCTCTTGAAAATTAATTCCTCTTAGAGATAAACGTGTCCTCAGAAATAATTACATATTATTTGTATTATTTTTAACTAAACATTGTTATATATAATAGCTAGTGTCAGTGTAAGGACAGGAAAAAATGCATTTCTCTGCTTTTACAGTTGGTTGGTTTTGCAGATGAGACAATAAATTTAGTTTGTTTAACTAAATAATGTGTTTGTCTGGGTCTTCTGTATGAAAACAAAGGGCTGAAAAAAAGCAAAATAATTTTTTTCAGTTTTTTAAACTAGGCCAATTCATAGTGAAATCATGGGTAGGTGTATTATAGGCACTTAATTGATTTATTTTTTTTTACAATTCTTTCAATGTGTATTTTAATGCAAATGCCAGATGATCAGATCTTAACGTGTATCTATGGATTTTGAGCAGGCATAGTGAGTATGAAAAAGAATCAAGGTCCCCTGCAATGAGAGCAGCAAGAAAGAGAAATTTTTTATAGAAACTAGCAACCAACACCAAAGACAACTGAATGCTTTTGTTTTTGCAGGAAAGGAGAAATCAGAGTACTTTTTAGTACCTTTGCTCTCCCAGGAATATGCTCCGAGAGGTGTGCGTAGAATCCTGGAGCCCTGCATGAAATGGGTTTTAGATACAAAGGAAGATGTATCTCTCTGGAGGGTGACAGTGGAGGAAGCCCTGACAGAGCTGGGTAGCAAATGTGGAGACATTGCCAAGGGTCAGACCGGCTTCTGTAACTGGGTTCTGGCCCCTGTGAAATTGTGGGAAACCTGTGTCCTGAGAGCAGAGTGGTGGGGCGTACAATAATTGTACCAAAACCGCCAAGGGTAGTCCTCATGCTGTGTACCTCGAGAGTTTTTCTTCTCGTGTTTACCTGCCATAGTGGTTTCTGTTGCTGGTTTCCTGGTGCCTATAATGTTAAAATCATGAACTGCTGGATGGTCGACTGATGGTTTATGCACCTATGATCCTGTTAAGTCACTTTTTTTTAAGTGACAAAAATATTCTTTCCCTGATAGTATTGAGAGCGCTTGCTGCTTAGAAAAATACAGGGTCCTTTTATGAAGTTCAGAAAGATTGTAAATTCAATGCATAAAGTTACCGGTACTCATCAGCTGTTCACTGAAGACCTCCATCATTAGGGACCACCTTCTGAAAGCTTTTCTTGTCTTCAATAACTTCTCATTATGCATTCAGATTCATTCACACCAGAACTGCTTTGCATCCCGCTAGCCCAGAGCTCAGGCTGCAGAGGCTGTCTGGCTGCTTGGACAGGTTAATGGCTCATCACCAGTAGGAGCTGCACCATGTTTCACAGTTAGTGCTCTGTAGTGAGGCATTTTCCAGAGATGATGCATTTTCTAAACCATGAAAGAAGGCAAGTCTTCCCTGCTTGAATCTGTGTAGCCTCTGTGAATAGAAACTGTACGTGAACCCAAGCCGTAAGGAGCAAATACTTTAGCGCTCATTGATATCTTTCCTTCTAMTAGTAACAATAGTGAGGCCAAAGCTAATATCCCAGCATTGAACTAACCTGAGATTTGGAGAAGGCCATCTTTCAGTCTGTTGCTGTCTGTACAACCATGTATGGAGGCACTCTTGACATCTTACACGCCACACTTCTCTACTTTGACCCTCCCTGAACAGCCGATGCCTCTCCCCCACAAACTCTCTCCACAGATGAGGATCGGTGGAGCTGACTCACTTCTGATTTAGACACAGTGTTTATCCTGTTCTTGTTGCCCAGGCTGAAACACCAAACAATAGAGGTTACCGCTTATTTGCAAGCAGGTGAGTTTACGCACTTTATTTACTATAGTACTATTGGCTTTTCCCAATTTCTTTTATTTATGCTGTTGTGCAGCGCAGGAGGGCAGTTGCCAACACAATATCCATTATTATTCTGACAAGAACAGAGTAGCTTTCACTTCCATTTCTTGGAGACAGCATTACTCATTGCTGCAAAACAGCAATAAAAATAGGAGAAGTAAGGCAAATTCTCATTTGGCTGCTGAGTTGTGAAAATGCCCTTCCTTGCTCCAAGTAGATCAAGTTTGAAGTGGAGGTGTGAATAGTGTGTGGTCTCTCTGGGCTTTGTGTCTGCTTTGTGATGCTTGCATTAGGGAAGAAAACAAGCTGTTGCTCCATCAACACAAAAGTCAATATGTGTGGAACCAAAGATGTTAACACAGTCATGTTTCCAGAATCTTCCATTGGAGGTAATTGAATCTGGTGGGCTACAGGGCCTGGGGGATTCATCCTCTCCCAGCCTGATACAAGGCTGCTGCGGTTTGGTGTATCCAGGTCCAGGCTGCAGCAAAGCTGAGCACATATTCTCAATAGGCATCTACGCACACACACACTATAAACAGCAATACATATCACCCCACACAGAGCAGAGCTTTTACCAGCACCTACATAATCAGAAACAGCACCTATATACACATGAACACCACAGATGGCTCAGTCCTGTTCCTCCCCTCTGGTTGATCAGGTATGAAGTTTGCTAGTGGACAGACGCACATGCACTCTACAGTTTTCTCCATAGGTGATGTTAGACATCCAGTTTGTCCAGTAGCTGTCCCTCCCAACATCAGTCTCCTCCAGTTTCTGGCACCTGAACCTATGGGCCCCTCAGGAACAAACTGAATCACACCCCAAGTCATGTGCATTCTCCTGGGTTGTCGGTCAGTTTTTTGGGAGGCTGCTATGTGGCTGTGTAGCACAGGCAAGCCTCTGCCCTCCCCTGATTTGTCCTGGCTGTGAAGGGGATGATTTCTTGTGAGGGATTCCTGGGACAGCATTGTGTCCTCCTACCTTACCCATAACTGACCTCAATGAATGCAGCTGGGGAAGGTGGGAGATCCTTCTGGCAGTGGTTTCAGTGGTGGTAGGATGTCCTGCTTTGGGAGAGCCCTGCAAAGTTGTCCAAAAGCACAGAAAGCTCTAGCCTTGACTTCACAAACGTTAACGTTTCACAGCAGTGTCTTCTACAAATGACGGGAGGAGCAGCTTTCTCTGGAGTCAACTTGCTTTTAATGTCTACCCCATTTTAACTACTAGCAAATGTTGAACAGCTAATCTGCGATCTGTAATTACACCTCTGATTCTTTTAGTTTAGAGGAGAAATTGTATAGTGAAAAGGATGATTGGGGGAGTGAAATGAAATTAAGCATAATAAGTCTTTTGAGGTTAGCTATTGATTTCATTTTAAAATATAAAATTGCCATCAAAATAATAAGAGGGTAATATTTGCACGTCACAATAATGTGGGCTAGCATGCTGATAACTAGGTGGAAGGCAAAAACATCAGTAGTAGTTGACTGAATTAATCTTTTTTTTTATACCTTGTGTTGCCTGTATGAGTTATACATTGAACTCAGATGTACAAAGTCACATAAAGTGAATTAAATACATCAGGGGAATTGAGTGTACTCTGTACTTGGACATGGCTTAAGTTTAATATTGATATGGTTACCTATGTGTGTTTAACGTTTGCTATATTTACTAGTGTAGGGATGTTTATGGATTGCAGTTTTTTTAAAAAATGCACAGACTCTGAAGTGTCTCTTTAAAAATAATGTGTTATCAGCCCTTCTCAGTAAAACTGGATGTGGAAGAACACAGCCTCTACTGTTGTGAGCACGTCAAAAAGATGGCAATGCTAGAGAGACACTAGAGATCAAAATGAAAGCTACCTACAGAGTTCTTTATCTGTCTCACCTATTTTCTTTCTGTTTGCTGGACTATAACTAAAGCAGCATGTTATATCTATACCTCTATATTTAATTGCATTAAAGAAATGCTGGGGCTATAAGGTCAAGCACTAAAATTCTAAGGAAGCACAGACTCAAAGTTGCCTGTGTAAGCCTAATTTAGCATCCCTTCAGGATATACATTTTCATACAGTTTTTAATGAGCTGAGCTCATATCGCTATTTCCTGGAGACCTTTGCCCTGTTCAGTGAATTGAAGGACAGTGGTCAGAGAATGTGCTCTGTTTGGTGCTGCTTTCTATGTTTGACAGTCAAGATGGAGCTGCCTGCTTTGTTTGCATGATACCCCAACCCAAATGTGACTACACGGATATTGATGGAAGCACCGGAAGATCTAAATTCTTTATACCTTAAAAAAATTCTTTTCATATCTACTTAAAAAAAAAAAAAAAAGTCTAGCAACAGGTAGGGGTTGTTTTGTTTGTTTGTTTGTTTTTTTAAAAAGGATTTGAATGATTTTAAGTAGGCAGTCTGATAAATAGCTTTTGCAAAAGGTCACATCATAGGGACGTGAAAGGAAATGGAAGAAGAAAATAGTCACAGTATCTAAGCTGACAGTGGTGCTTCAGTAAAGTACTTGGGTAGATGTAAAAAGGAAGACACATTGGCTCATGTGAGAACTAAATAAGGCCATAGAAACTGTAGGTGTTCAGGAATTACTCTTGGATATTTTTTCAACAAAATGAGCAGATATGTTAACAGAGGAACTTTTTGTAGAGAAGTATTGTTTTCAACTAAGGCTTTATTAAGGAAACTTCCCCAGATGCAAGGTAACKTTTCAGAAAGAGAAGCTTTGTGTCAGAGGAGTTGGGGATCCCTCCCATTCACAGGGACGGGATGACCCTCGTGCTGATTGCGGGGAGTGATTTTGGGGGGAAGTCCCATAGCTCTGGTGATTACCCTGGGCCATTTTGGCATATATATGTGTCTCACCATTTTCCTTCATCCTTTCTTCCTTCTTTGTTTGCTTTTGCAGCTCCCTTTTCCTTTTGGAGAATATCGGAACTGGAAAAATCTGAATATTTTGAATGTGGATCTTATCTTTGAGCCAACCTTAGCTGGAAGAAGGGAACAATAAGTTTAAAATGAATAGTCTGAATGACTGAAAATCAGCACAGGGCTTCAGAGGGGTGCAGTCAGAGCAGTATTCAGGAGAGGTTCTTTTGGCAGCATTTTCTGAACAAATAAGAGATGACCAGGAACAACTGATGAGAAGAGACTGAGATCGTAGCAGTTGTGAAGAAGTTGGTTAAGATACAGATGCTTAGCGTGGCCACAGGGTTAGAACAGAGAAGGATGAACAGTCTTTAATGATATTAAGAAGAGGTTTATTAGGGGTCATCTAATTCTATTTAAAATGATGGAAAAGCGCAAACTTTGCAGCTCCTCTGTATGTGCATACGTTAATGAGGTCCAGGATAATGCAGGTTTGTCTTCTTTCTCTTTAGGCCAAGTCCTTCTCTAACCAGGCAAGTGTAGGTAGTCCCACTAACTGCTAGACCGCTTACTTCAATGGAACAAACACAACTTGGGTGTTCAAAAATAGCTCGAAAGGAGTTCTAACAACCTGAAAGCCTGCTTTAATGCTAATTTGTAGGTTCATGGGTGGTTTTTTTTAATGTAGAGATATTTGAAAGAGCAACAAGGATCCTGGGGTCGGATCTTGTGAAAGCAGTGAATCTTCATTGTGTTTAAAAACATTTAGGATGTTATATTAATTTCATTATTCATTTATTTTAAATTATCTCATAACCATTTTCAGGGACATGGTCGTTTCAGCAAATAAAGTAAATATATATCCCATCTATTTGAAAACCTAGTAAACTCTCTGCAGTAATTCCTTAATTCAGTAATTCCTCATAATCTATTCAATGCATAAACTGCCAATATACTGAAAAGATTATGAAGATCACAGAGGAGGTTTTTTTGGGTTTTTTGTGGTTGTTTTTTTTTTTTAATCTTGTGGTGGAACCAATCATTTGGGGCTAAATGGCTGTAGAGCAGTTGGATACAGGAATTTTAGTAAGTGAAATATTGTGCGTTTATATGAAATAACTTCATGTATTTGTATTAAACTCCTCGGTTCTTAAAACAAAAGGTAATTTAAAAAAAAATGTTTTGAGGGAAGATTTGGATCCTTTTCATAATGAAGCAATCAATGCAAATTTAAAGATGCAATAAGAACTTTTATACACATACTATGAAAATGTATTTCCTGTCACCTGATGATCATCTGTTAAGATAGACAAATATAAAGATGTCACTGTTAACAAGTAACCTGACTTGATGACTCTTTGTTACTGGAGTCCAATTTTATAGTAAGACTTTTGCAACAGAAAGAATCTGAAGCCTCGTAATTTTGAAAAGCAACTGTAGGAGTTGTTTTCACCTTTTACTCAAAGTTCAGCTTCCAGGAAAGTCATATCAACATTTAATCTATTTTTGAATATTTCATAATGAGGAAGCTCATTTCTGTAACAACAAACGCAACTCCATCTTTTGTAGCGAAATATCAGACTCCTGGCAACACTTCTGTATTAGCTTGAAGTCAAGAGCGGCAGCGTTTCTTTTCTTCTGTAATGGTACCCACTGTCTCTTTCAGATTGTGGGGTCTGAGACCACAGGGCCTGTTGGTAACTCAAGGCAAAATGCAGCATTTGATCTCCAGCAGTTTAACCATTTAAGGTCTAACAAAGTATGGAATAAACTTGTGAATGAGTTTTTGTGCGGCTGGAGTTCGAAAGACAGAAAGAACGCGTGGGATGAGGGTGGTGGAGTTTCTTCTTCTTCCTGAGAAACTCTCTCATTTAGAGCTGTTGGCAAACACGAAAGAGTAAGACAGTCAGAGCTACATCTTTGTGCAGAATTATCGAAGAGGACTTTTATGTTTTATTAAAAAATATTAAATTTGTATGCCACATATTAGACATTGTTTTTCCACTGCTGAGTTGCAGGGGAATGTGCTAGTTAGAGATGGGGGGGGGGGAGGAGATACCAAAGGCACACCTCTTAGTGTGTTTTTTCAGAAATGTGAAGATGTCTTGAGAAATGTAACTTGAAACTCATGTGAATTTGCTGACCATCAGATGAACTCAGTGAGATCAGTATTACATATTCTGTCCTTTCTTCATGCTCCCTTCTGTGCAGTGTATCTCCAGCAGATAAGTCTAAACCATTACAACATCATCTTTTGCTAATGCCCTATAGCATCTGCAGGCCAGATTTTGTCATTTCTGTTACCACACTAATTATATCCAAACACAAGTTGATTTTTTTTTTTTCAAAGCAGATGATGTTTGGAGGAGACTGAATTCTCTAAGGTTAGTAACGAAATTTCCATTTGAAGTAACCTAGTTCAAAGGGAAAAATTTCCCCTTTTGGTTTAGACCAAAGGTTCTAAAAGCCTGAGATGTGAAAATAAAGAGGCAGTAGCTGTAAATACCTTTAAAATTATGTCTCTTTAGACTTGCTGAAATGTGTGGTTAAGCTTCTTTCTTGCTGCTTTAAAATATTCAAGGTTATTGGCTTGCATTAAACTCAAAACCCTTTAAATACCTTTTTTTTTTTTTTAACCAAGTTACTCAGAAGTAACAAGCTGAAAGATTTAGAAATGGGGGTCTAAGAGGGGAAAAAACAGATTTGAAAAGAGGAACTGGGTATTTTCTCCTAAAAAAATAATTTTAATATTTTTACACACAAAAGTGAATTATTTTAATTGCTAATAGGAGGTGTATAATGCAACCAGTTCCCTATTGCCAGTACTGCTTATGTAAGCTGAGCATCCCTGGAACATGGGTATTTAGTCAGCCAGACTTTCATGTCTAGGAAACATTAATATGCTTATGCTGGTATGGCCAAGGCAAAATATTCRGAGTACATCACCTATCGAAGTTCCTTTGCCAGCATTTAGAGTAGGATTTTCATTTGATCTGTTGTGTATGATGGGCATTGAGGTCTGAGATTTCATAGTCAATATGTTTCTATTCATCAGAATTTCATTTACTTAGAGATGTTAACTTACTAGTTTACTCACCTCAAGCTTAATAGTAGTATTAAGTTAATTCTAAGTAACAGTTGTTGAGGGAAACACTTTTTTTCATGAAAATTTCAACTTTGAATCTGGAATTCAACCATTCRATGAGAGAGTTTGGAGTCCAGCTAGAACAGCCTTGTCCCAGTGTATGCACAGCTGGGTCAGTTCTTGCCCATGACAGTGATGGTATTCCTGCAAATGATGATGTTTCACATACCAATTTAGGAAGGGAACCGGTTCACAGCCTGATGCGAAGGCTGGCAGTGAATCCCAACAGTCATGATATTAAGCTGAAGCACTAGATTCATTGTATGATCGGAGGTAGCTCTTTATGCTCCCTTTTTTAAAAACCTTGTAACACATAAGCAGTATTAAAGATGGCAAGATTGTGCCAAAAGCGTTGAATAACTCTGAGTATATCAAGCCATTGTATCCTGCAGATTTTTATTTCATATGTCAGAAGGAGGTGTGGCTAAAGCTTCATATGACWCTTCTTTAATGTACTTAACCTTTGTACCAAAAGCATTTTTATTCATGTAGTTGGTAAGTATGAAAGGAGATTGGAGCAGCATGCCGCTGCAAAACTCTGCAAATGCTGTAATCATGGTATTAACCTACTTCAAAGCCTTAGGAGCATGCTCACTTCGTGAGGGTAGTAAGAATGTTTTCATCACTCCGAGTTCACTGACAGATTTTGAAACTAAATCGTGTTCCTTTTATTTGTGTCTTTAAGTGGAAGGCTACAGTGGAAATGGTTGTTCCATCTTACATTCCACTTAGAAGAATAAGAATTTCTTACACATTTTCTGTGCCTGCATGAGAAGGTTTGTATTTATTGCTGCTGTCCGTAGATGCAGAGATTTTCCTAGCACCCAGAATGTTGTTTTAGGAAAAGGAATGAATGACTTGGTATATCCCAAAATAATTTGCCTGTCAGCTTTTGGATTCCAGCTTACAACAGCTTATGGTCATTACAAGTGGAGCCCTTTCAGCTCTTTAGGCACAAGAAGTGAGTATAAAAGGCAACGCTCGTGTGCACCATGTACAGTTTTCACGGTTACAATACCAAAAGATTCCATGTGTATAAAACTAACTTGGTTCTTTAGTTAGAGACCCACTTACAGAAATTTAAGTATGGTCAGGTTTGTACCCAGCTGTATGTAACCTGATGCCTCTTTCCCGTTCTTATCTCCTGCAACTGAAATTCAGCTTTCCAGATTCGCTAGCATGATTTTGGGAGTACTGCTGTATGTGAACAGCCCTGTTAACATGTGAGTATGTTCAGAGGAAGTCACATGGAGCAGCTGATTCATTAAAGGCTGAGTTGACCCCAAAATGGAGCCTTCAAGGAAAGAAGACTAAGCAAGGGGCAAGGAATAGAGGAACAGGATTGCTCTAAATAGAGGAAATGATCTAGAAATGCAGCTTTTTCGGAAGGTGTTGAACAAAATAGTAACCTTTAGAAATGGTTATTATGGTTACCAGTCATAATAATAGCAAGTTGGCAGCAACAATGAAGAAGGGAAAATTCACGCCTTTACAGCTAAACATTTTGTTCTGAACTGTATTTTAATTACAAAATGTCACTTCATGATAAATGAAACTTTCTTCTTCTAGCTGGTTTCAATTAAGTTTTGTTTTGAAAAGGAAGAACAGGTTTTAATAAGGCTCAAAATACATAAAAAGATTTCATTTTGATTTTAGTGGAACAAAGAGGATTTCAATATTGAATCAGTGTTGAATAACTTGAAGTTATCTTGGCTGTGTGCCTTGGTTTCTTACTGTCCAGGTTGCTCCTTTTACTGGCCAGGGTCACCACTGGCTCCAGTGGGTGTTACCTTTCCAGACACTGAAGTGCTGCATCCCAGATGCTAGCAGAAAAAGTCAAACCAGCCTTGTGCTTACGGTTCCTCCGTGCTTAGAGTTTTTATGGAACTATGCACGCAAACGTGGACTCACTTTATGATTAAGGATTTTGCCTTAAAGGAAGAAGCTGTTTCCAGGCACTTCTGAAATTCCAACAGTACCAGCAAAAGCATTACTATTTTGTCTTAAAAATGAAGTTGAGCTTTATCCTCTAATACTGCAGGTCAGTGTTTGCCACAGCTGTATTCCAGAGTGCCTGGTCCTGACTCCATAATTAGACTGGCGATATTGCATGACCTCAGAGATTCATCCGGAGCTGAGAAAGTTAATGAAAGCCATGTAGGTGATAACTTTAGATGCATAGGAAAGTGAAGTATTCAGACCTTCCTTGCTTAGGGTTCTCCGTGAGCAGCAGCACCCAGTTTGAATCACCAGGAGGTGACTGTCGTAACACCAGCGGAAGAGCGGCTTGAACTTTGTTCTCGGTGGCTTGAACATGTGCACTGAAAACCAATTGCGGCTTCCTCTGGGAATGAGAGTTACTCACCGATATAGCAGCGTAGGTCAGCTTGGACAGGGATACGCTGACATATTGTTCAGGCAGTATTCTTGACAGCTTCCATTTGTTTTTCCAGTTAAGTGGAAAATCTAACCTTCAAATTGGAAACATTTAGTGAGATAGTGAAATAGATGTGTTTTAAATAAGTAAAAACCTGCCTGAAAAGAGCGGGAGTCTTTACTCTTCACCTCTCTCGCGTAAGTTTGGGTATGAAAGATAAAAGTCTCTCCTGATAGTTAGATCTTACTGTGGTGAATAAAGATGATGCTGTAAAATAACAGTTTTAAATTGACTTTTGAGGTAGTGGATTCATCAGAAGACAGTTTACTAAATATATTCTGTCTGGATCSTATCTGAAGTGCCGTATCGTTCATTAAGCTCCAGGCTGAAGTATCTTTGGTGAGATTTCATGTACGCAAGAAAACTACCACAAAATGTTTACACTCTTGTGGGAAACTAAGAAGAGAGAATTGATTTTTTAGGTTGCTAGAGCTATCCCACTAAGACAAATTTGCTGGGGACCCTGCTTTGGAACTAATGCAAAAGTTCTGCACATTTAATGTGGTGGGCTGAGCTCTCAGTTGTTCCAAAACAGATCTGCTGAAATCAGTGCAGGTGATTTTCCCAGAAGTTACCAGACCAAGACAACATTTAAAATTATATCTCCTGTTAGCTGAAACCAGACTTCTTCAGTATGGAAATGTGCTTTCCTAGAATATAYGTTTTGAAATGGACTGTTATGGTTTTGTGTATTTTTAAGACTGTAAGATAAAATTGTGTTTGGTTTTCACGATTGGCCATTCCATCCTAATTAAGACTAGCTGAAATATGTAAGGATTGTTAACATCATGGAAAAACAGAAGTCAGAACCATTTCATGTTAGTGCTGATATGCCTGGTTTGTTTATTATTGTTGTTTTTATCTATTATAGTTTTCTTTCCAAATATAAGTGACCACTAAAGTGAGATTCATAAGGGTTTGCTGGAGTAGAAGAGTGGGTAATTACAGAAAATAAACAATAATGTTTGTTTTTTAACTGTTTTATTGAAATATAAACATCATAGGAAACTAAGGTGTGCCCATTTTAAAATAGGCTGTGGTACAGCAAGGAATACTGGGATGCTTGCGAGTGTATTAGTTTCCTCATGAAACTTTATTTCTGTGTTTTGGGAAGTAAAATATGTTTCTTGAAACTATTACACATGCATCATTGTTTTCTTCATTATGTGAACAACTTATTTAATCTCCTGTGTTCATTTTGGAAAGTTCCTGTAGAAAGTAAAAAATTATGGCAATATTACTGTTGGCACAAGGCAGGCATTTTTCTGTAACGCTTTTTTAATTCAAGCTATGCATATTTGCATGGAAGATTTTGGAGGTGACCAGTTCCAGTGTGGGTGTTGGCTGAGACGGTTGCAGTGCCTTTAGACTAAGATGATAAGATGTGCTTGTTGATGTTGCTGCCTATGAAGCTGTTTATGGATTTAAGTTCAAGACAAGCATTTAAACATGACTAGGAAATTCAGAGACAATCAATTTTCATGACAMTCAGGAATGAAGTAACTTAAAAATAGTTATGAGCAGCCTCCGTTCATTAGTGTGTGAGTGGTCTTGTGGAGTTGCTGAGGGCAGGGGACATGGCAGTGATTTCAGGGAATCGATGGCCCAGGTGTCTGTCCATAGCATGACGTGTAGATAAAAGAAAATTTGAAAAAATAGCGCTATCCTCAAGATGAAGGCTCTCCCCCCCCCCCCTCCACTCAGCTAGACAACAAACCCACAAAATGTTGCAGTGTAGACAAAGCCTCAGATTGGCTAAAAGCCTTAAATTCCACTTACTGCTGGCTGCTGGGCAGTGCATCAGCCACCTCCAGGCTCTTAATGGAGTGCTCTGGTAAGGGAATGTGATTTTTCTCTCTAAGATACCTGAAATAAAGCTGGTTCTCAAGGAAGGAGAGATTTTAAATATCTTGTCRTTATGAAGGTATTTTGGTCCCCAGCTGTAAGACTAAACGTATATGACTGCAGGTTTGCTGCTTGCTGAATTGTGCAAAATACTTTAAGGAAAATAAATAAGTATCAGTGATTTTTCTAGTTATCCTTTAAATGTGAATAAAGACACCTTTCAATGCAAGGTCTGCCTAGTTTTCATAATGGTCAACATAATATGGGTTGTATACATGGCAATTTAATGCTGTGAAAAATCTTATGGCAGTGAGAGAGACGTGGCAAACCCCACAGCAGAATGAGTTGGAAGAGGAGCAGGTAAGTGTTTAACACCGAGTAGCTGCTAAGCATGCAGAAGCTTTATTTTSTTTGTTAGTGAAAAAGGCAGAGAGGTTATAGAGTGCAATTAAATTGGAATTTCTCTAAAGTTTTCATTTTCAGAGAAATAGAATGAAATTGCTACTGAGGAAAATGGAAAAGCTGCTTCAGAAATCAAACTGCTATTAGCTTCAGTGCTTTGTAAATACTGCTTGTTCTGTGTTGGTGCAAGTTTGTCACTGTCATGTAACATGCCCATATTCACTAAAATAAACCTTTATTTCTCTTTTTTAGACCCATTTTTTCCCTTAGTCTCTGGTAAAGGCATACATCTTACTGTAACGTGTAAAAGGCTGTAAATGTTTTCATCTCCTGCAGGTAAAATATGCAGTGTGACATAATTAAAATATGAAAATATTCACTGTATTTCTTAACCATTTTTTTCCCTTCATTTGGCAGCATGTTGTCAGGACATTCCTAATGAATCCAGTCTGCAGCACGGCAACAGAAGCTGATCTCTTTCCAGTTTCCCTTTATGAGTTAACAAAGAGAGAAAAGTAGGAAAAGTGTGTCGATGGCATCGGAGAAAATGACAGGCGGCTTCAGGGGCAGGTGTTGCATCTGCACAGCTCTGAAGGTGTCAGTGTGCCTTAAAACACACTTTGGACTCTGCCTGTAGGAAATTGAGAATTCTGCCCAAGGCAGATAAAAAGGAAATACGGGTTTGAACAAGTTTTGTAAAAATAACTTTGGCAGAAAATCCTCACTTTTTTTCAAAAGGCACACAGAAATCACTTCAGCCTTGTTTCCTGAGGTTTCTTTTTTATTTTTCTTCCACTTTTATTCAGCTGTGTGGCAGATTTAGGCTATATCATGCTTGATTTTTAAGGAAGTTCTGACAGTTTCGTATTTATGACTTGTCGTCCTCTGAGGAAAACTGTTGTGCTGAATTGAAATTAGACATATTAGCTGGTCTGTAATTTCAGGTATTTCCTTAAACTATTTACAAATATTATTGGAGCATCTCAAGCACTTTTAGTGGTGCATTTTTCCTGAACTGAGTGATTGCTTTGAAAACACCTGCTTAAATTTGTCACTTTATACTTAACATCCCCTGTACGCTGAGATACCATTGTAGTCCAAATACACCCAAATGGGGATTTTTTCACCAGTATTGGAGGTCTAATCACAGTGAGGGCTGCAGGGTTGCACTCCTGCTTCTAAGATGTGCTACAGCCCACTGGAGTAAAGGAGCTGGGGGCTGCACCTGCAGAAAGCTGCTCCGCTCCCTCGCCGCCCTGGCTTAAAGCCGGGATGGTTGGTAACCTTCTCTTTTTCACGGTTATTTTTTGCTTTATAATTTGGCTATTTATAGGC
Source organism: Phoebastria nigripes (assembly GCA_035582835.1). Lineage (NCBI taxonomy): Eukaryota > Metazoa > Chordata > Aves > Procellariiformes > Diomedeidae > Phoebastria > Phoebastria nigripes. Next base: position 103,099 of record JAYKAV010000089.1, on the reverse strand, counting down.
AGGAGTTTGTGTTTACAAAATGAGAGTGTGAGGCTAGTTATATATTTATTCTTGATGGAATGAGAAGCCTGCTGAAGAGGAATAGCCGTACAAGCTTTTAACCTTTGTCAGGACAACCACTTTGCATCACGGCTACTTGTTGGTTGGGGCAGCATCTTTATTAGAAGTCCAAAGAATAAGTAAATACATGTGACTGTTCAGGATTTGTAATACTTTGGTTTTCTTGAACTCTTTTTATAGTCTGAATCTAAATCAAAATTTTTCTTTTCAAATTGGATTTAGTGGGATATTCCTGAAAAAGCTCCATTCTTCCTCACCTCCCCATYGAAACTGGCAGCCCAGAAGTGACTTTGGGAGTATGGGAATTACAGTATTTGCAAATACACAGGCAGAAGATTTCTCTAGTACAGCTGTTAGTCTTTATGGGTTTACCTTCATAATTAATTAACCATAACTCTAAATGAAAAACTGTTTAGGTTTTGGGTTTTTTTTTTTTTCCTTAGGTGGCCTGAAATACAGTATTTCAAGTAAATTGTCTTTCCGTGTCTTCCCAATTTAATTTGTTTCACTTTAATTACTGCTCTTTGGCATCATTACAGTCTTGTTTCCATTTCTGTCTAAATATAATGTTTCTGCAATGCTTTTCCAGAGGTTGCGGGTAAAGAGCAATACCAGCGATGCAGAATAGAAAATGATAATGCATACGCAGTCTCACAAGGATGAGAGGCAATGCTTAGCACAGTTCATGGAAAAGAGCCGAAGCTTAACTTTTATGAATTACTAGAAGAAGCATTTTGTAATCATGAAACAAAACATCATATGGTTATTGAATTCAGAACTTAAACACTGGTCAGTCACCGATTACGTCAGTATATTTGTTTCAAGTATGGAAATAGATTATTTTCCTGAAGTGTCAGGAGCTTCAGTGAACTGCAACATCTATTTTGATTTGCCCTGTCCTTATTTTTTTTGGACCTCCTATTGCTGGGATTTTCTCACTAAAACTGGTTTACAACAGTGTCCTGGGAGGTGTTGCTAGCCAAGTGCAGGGATTGTTTCTCTAACTACATCCTAGAGGCCTTCTGCAAACCTGGCTTGCCCTCAATCTCTTCTGTTATTTCTTCCCTTATTATACCCATATATCCTGACACTGAGAGCTCCCTCACAATCCTACTCATGCTTTCCTTGCTAACAGTAGTCTGAGATTTGCTTGAAAAAAGTTACTCTCTGCATATTCTTCCATAATACACTTTCCATGAAGGTTTCCAGAATTAACCTGTTGTTTCAAATAAGCATCCTTTTGCTACTGTGGAATTGGAAATAACCTGATAAAAAGATCCTGACAATGGTTTCTCTTTATTGAACTCACGCTGAGGATAATTTTCGGGCATGGCTTAACAACAGACGTGATTTATACAACTTAAAGGGTGGCTTTACAGTCTTCCCTTACCTTTGCACATTGTCTAGGAAACCAAGGGAAGGTTTGGAGGCATATAATAATGCTGTGCTTTGTCAGTTGTTATGTATTTGTGTGGTTATGGAGTTCTAATGCATCCATGATTGTAGTATTTGGGTTCAATATAGGAAGGAGAACTAGTAACTGAAAAGGCCTGATGAGGACTGAGGACTGTATGCACTCAGTACTGCAAGGCTATTACTTACGCCAGCATGTGTGTTGACACTGAACTAGAAAACCACTTTCTTGCTTCCCTTTGCAGTTAGATAAACAAAATATAGAACAATGAGATAACAGTTGCAGAAAAATGAAGATTTGGAGCAAATAGCAAGTATATCAAATCCAGGTGATTGCATATATGGGGACTCTCACCTGCCTTTTTTAATGGGCTCAGAGGAGTTTGATCTCTGTTAAAGTCACGATTTGAAATTGTGATTTGTGATGTTGGTGTTTTTCCACTCAGTGTAGGTAAGATAGCGTATGCAGATTTGTTTTAGTTCTCACGCTTGCAGTAAATCATGATACAGTGGAGAGGGGGGGGGGGGGGGGGGGCACAAAAATGGCACTTTTTACAGAAAGCTCTGATATAAGCAAAGAGGTTAAGGAAGTTTCAGACTAACTTTTAGTGTACAAGGAGGATAATGTAGTGACCAGTAAACACAAAGAAACACAGGAGGGATGAACATTCAGATGCCACTGTGAAAAACAACACACTGTGATAATGTATTGGTAAGCCAAGAACATTCCAGTTGATAAGTGTGCTTCAACAGCTTTCCATYGTTGCATGCTTCACATGCAGGATAAAGACAACTATTTTTCAATTAATTTTTTTTTACTGAAAAATTAAAATACTGCTTTTTTTTCTTCCCTTTCTGTAGAATGGAAAGGGCAGATGAGTAGGCTGCTAAATGTTGGGTCTAACCTGATACGTTTCAGAAGTATTCAGAACCCACTTTACAAGAAGCTAGTAATGCTGATGTACATTTTGAGTTTTCTGTTGCTGGAGATACTTATGGCATGTTTGAACACAAAATTAGTAGAGATGCTGTACACATCTATAAATACTGTCTATGGAGATGGAGCTCTGTCTTTTTTTGTCCTACATCTCAAAGTATTGTACAAACTTCAAAACTAAATAAAGACAAGATTCACAGAATACTGCCTAGAAATCACGGGTGCACTCTGCCTATCGTGAACAGTGCTTTTTAAAATTTTATTTTAGAGCTACTTTTTAAAAATGAAAATGAACCTGCATACATCAGTGATGGGCAATGAATGTAAAAATAATAAAGCAATCAGCCACCACTGAAATGCTGCCACCTCTCAAGAAATGACAGCAATTTACCATACGCTGCAGCGCAATACAGTATCATCCCTCATTTTAATATTTGATTTCGAAGATTCATGTTTCTGATATTTATGACAGATGTAAATCTTAGAAATCCAGAGACGTAAAATTATGGACTCGGTGCTCAGAGTTAGGCTTTTGTGCTTCTTTGCTACTAAATAACATCAGAGTTAAAGGAAAAAAGATAATTCTGTCTGAACGTGAGTCTTCTCAGATGTGAATGTCTTTAGGTGGTTTCTCTGATGATATGTTACGAAGTTCTGTGTTTTATCCTATATATCAGTGGAGGGGGTAGATACACTATATTGATTTTACAAAAGAAAAAGCTGTTTTTCTGTATTAAATGATACCAACAAAACTACCTTCTTGTAAAGCATTTTATCCTCTGCAGAGGCATCACTCTCAGGTTTTTGTGTGTTGCTGGCTTGAAGCGTTTCAGGACTAGAGAAGTTGTGTCTGTTTCTATAGAAGGACTCGCCGCCAATGGGTCTGAAAGAAACAAGGTTTTCATTGACTTTCCAATCTCCAACGTGAGTTAAAAGCTGAATTTTACCTCATTGTGACTCAGCTTCGCTTTTGTGAAAAATTCAAAGCTGGATGTAAGCCCCTTAGGTGACAGTTTCAGCACGATGCTGCCGCTCGGAGCAGTGCCATGTCGGGTTCTGTCACTGAACAGGCGCAAGAGCGAAATGCATCGGGGTGTCGAGTTCCATGTCCCATTACTGCTTCTTCTTTATCAACACTGTTGCAGAGTATTAGTTGTAATTGATATAATTTTATTGCAAAACCATTTTTAGGTGAGCCATCAGACAGTAATGATGGAAATGCTCAGTCTAGTTAAGTGATGTTCTAGCAGTGCTACCTGCAAAGTTGTGAATGCTTTACTGGAGCTGCGACAACTTGTAGCTGAACAAAAAAGACAAACATCTGCTTCTCAAAAATTATATTAAACTATTCAAAATTAAGAAAGATCTGCCCTTTTGTTTAGTGGGGGATATTCACCTGGATTTCACTATGCCTTTGTTGGTAAGAGCCGAATGCTTAATCTGTATTTTCAAATTATTTCTCCATGCTATGTTTTGCCTTGTCTGGTTTGTTTTGTTTTGTTTTTAATAAAAATAGGCTTTTCTGTAGCAAGTGAGCAGTTTGTACTGTAGATTAGACATTAAAACGTTTCAATTGGGCTGAGTTGGTTGCTGCTGAAACTCAAAGTGCAGGAATGGATTAAGATCAGACAAAGCTCTGTAAAGTTGGCTGTCAGCTACACTCAGACTCAGATGGGGGATGTAAATTATACTCCGCTGCCGCTCTCTTAGTTAGTTGATCTATGGAGTGAAATTGAACCTGACTACCTGGGCGGCTGTTCATCTTTCTTCTTGATTGAGAAAGAGGTGCTATTGGCACTGAACAGCAAGTACCAGTGTAGAGGGAAAAGGCTCAGACGGGGGGAGGTCAGGGATACCACTGACAGCCTTTGGGAGATGGGGAGTGATCGGAGCACCAGCCCTCCCTCGCCTCTGCTGCTCTGCAAGGGGAATGGTGGAAGTTCAAAAAAGTATAAGAAGAAATATAATAGAATGGCAAATAAAATTAAAATACCTTTGATTAAGAAAAACAAAACAACACCCAAAAAAAAAGCTGAGTTGTAACTTTCTCATAAGTGTGACTGCAATTAACAAATAAAAATATACATGTGAAGTACTTGGAAAAGAAAGTGAATATGAAGTAATTATTGAATATTATTTATAACTTAAATTTGACTTCACCTTTATTTTCCAATGCTTTTGCTTTCGTGTATGTTGTGAGCATGAGGATATGATTCTGTAGAAGATTTTCAGGTTTTAATTTTGCTTTCCAATGTGCTGTAAAAATTATCTTTCAAACATGTGTTCGCATGCAGATCTTGAAAATCAGTTGTTTTGGTTGTCTGTTGTACAGGTTATGAACTGACCAAGATTGTCAGCGAAAGAGGATATGAGTAATCCTGTGTTAGCTCAGTCTTACTTTCTTTTATGTGGATTATTTAACATCTAATGATGAGATTGAACTGGTGTTGCAACTTTTCTCTCAGTGGGGACCTTCGTTGAATCTTTCCCCTCTTTCTGGCTTCCGATCTTCATAGAAGCTATGAGGACTCAACCTCTTCCATATTCCGTTAAATTTGATTGCAATTAGTTTGTAGTTTGAAGCATTTTAACGAGAGAGACAAAAGTTTGGTCATCATGTCTCTTTAGGAAACAAGCTTAAAAAACGTAGGAATGGGTAAGCGATGATTAAGACAGGAAAAAAGAAAAAAACAGTAAAATCCTTTGCCTTGTAAACTGCCARCTTAGTAGAGGAAATATGGTATTGATGGTGCTCAATGATGAACAGCCATAGCCATATATTTTTTCCTCCACAGGAGCATAATGAAGGTCTTAGGTTAGAAGACAAACCACAATGACATTACTGAAAGCTACTCTAGGGAGCTTTCCTATACATAGGGCAAAATATATAACTCTATATTTACTTTTACATATAACTATATATTTACATTTGAGTCAGCACTGTGCCTGGGAAAATCATGGTGAATAATTGCTATTAAGAAAATAAAGTGAAAAATATTGTACTTCTTTCAGCTCAGCTGAATCCTATGCAGTTCACTGAGAGAATACTCAGCTTGGATATGTTTTTCACCTGAAAGAAACACAGCGAACTGATGCCAAGGAATAGAAAGAATATCTCTAGAATTGGTGACTCCAAAGAATGGTTGCAGGAGAAGGGCTGAAGATGAAAGCTGTAAACTTTTTGACTCAGTCATGGATGATACTAAGTTTGTAGTCTTCAAATAAAAACATCTTGGCTTTATAGGTTCTTCTAGGAATTTATACATTAGACTTCTTGGCAGCTAGGAGGGGAAATTACAAATGCTTCCATTTATCCTTTAAAAACATTAGCTTAAAAAAAAAAATCTAATTGATAGTAGAAAATGAATTTGATATAATTTTATAGAGTTATGGAGCTTGAAAGTCCTTGAGAAATTACAGAGGTAAGATCTGGACCATGCCAGGCAGATGTTTGTCTAAGCTGCTCTTATAAAAACTTTAATGAAGCAGCATATTATCAATGGGTAGGTGTTCCTGTGGTCCAAGTGCAGGACAGAAAGTTTTCCTTAATCTCTGCCCTGTAAATGTAGCTGATTTCTTCTTATCTTTTCCCACCATACAGAGAAAAATTAATTGCCTGCCCCTTAATGCTGACAATATCATAGTATGTATGGAGAATGGAATAAATGAAAAAAAAAATTGCAAAAGTTCTATAATGCTATTATGCTACAGGGAAGCATAGTCAAAAAGATAGTAGATAAGGAAAGACACAAGAGAAGTTGGATAAAATTAGGGTGGTTAGTGCAGAGAGTTGGCAAAAATAAATCAGATGCTTCATACTAATAAACACGAAGTAAAACCTGAAGAGCAGTAAATTTACGTTAAAAAAAAAAAAAAAAGAAATATCTGCACCATGGAACTCACTGCTGCAAGATACGAGTGCTGAAAAATTTCTTTTTAAATAACAGACACTTATTCTGAATACCCGGATAGCTTGATTTTTATTTAATTTTTTTTTTTYCCAAGGAATAAAATCCTGTCCAGTCACATGCAGTGGAGACTTTCTGAGAATGGATTTTACAAATCTATTGACTGAATTGAAAGACAAAAGACACATGTGTTAGCCAATGAGACGYGGAGTCAGAGACAGGGCAGCTGTAAACGTTTACCTACTGTGCCTCATTTAAATGTTAAATATTACTCTCTGAATCAGTAGGCATGTGGGAAAAGGTCACCTCTGCCTTTTCACATTGTGGGTGGGCTAAGTGCGGAGGAACAGGGATGAGTGCAGGCAGCAAAGATTGTGGTCAAAGGATAAAAGTTCATGATGAGAAACAGAAGTCTGTGGTTAAGTGGGATCCTTTGGCCATGGGTGAGAAGCTCAGTCTAGCGCTCTGCAGCGCTGGTGTCTCAGTCTTCGTCCTTTCCGCTCCTGCACCACGATCCCCCACCTTGAACCTTTGTGCAAGGGGAGGAGGCAACACAGGGTTCATGTTTTTCCAAGTGCTACTTCCATGTTACAAGTTGTTTTAAATCAGAAGGTGCCAGTACCTGCATAGGAGCTTCTGCAGTTGTTACAGAAGTCATTAGACTTCCATCTATTTGAAAAAATAGGGTAGCGCACTTCAGTGCTTCCGCACCTTAAAGCAAACACGTGTGAATTTTTTGAAACGTCTCATTACCGTTCTCTTCTCCTCTGCCATCATTTTCATTAGCCAGCATTGTTGGAGTGAAGCTCTCAAATGCTGAGGTCTGATTTCAGCACACCGAGCTGCTGCTCACTTTGTGCGTAATGACAGGAGGCTGCAGGAGAGCGTTGAAGGGAGCCTCAGAAATTGGGGCAAGTCTAACACCGAGACCAGAGGCACGTTAGGACTTTCAGTAGTTATCCTCATTATTCAATAGCTCCACACGGAACCATTACTAATAAGCTGGCCTGAAAATCCTATTTGTCAACAGAGATGTGCCAAACAGGTAAACTAGCACATCAAAGTGCCTGCTGGTGTGTGCAGGATTTCCTCGTGCACTTGTGTGGCTGCCGGACAAGTAGATGCTTTAGTGTGCGCAAGAAAGCCTTTGAACGTAAGAAATAGTAAAAGTCAGTTGTCCATCTTTAGCGTTTGTTCTCCGATTTTGCTGTATTATTCAAAAGATGAGCTTGTAGAGGATAATAATGACATGTCTAGCCTTGCTGTGAGCAGATGCCCTTGTATAAATGAGTGCATATTTCTACTGCTTTTCTAAGTCTGAGGAATTTTGAAATGACAGCACTAACACAAACAGTATTAAAGTCTGCTTTGTTCTTCTACTGTGGTGGTGCATTTATTTAAGATCCAGTGTTCGTCATTTTAATTATAGGTAAGCTGAGGAGGTGGTGATGAGGAAAAGATTATGTGAAGGTTTAGGCTGCGGCTTCAGACTTGGTTTCAAGGTAAAAGAGCTTAAATCCTGCAAGCTATTTTAGCGAAAGCCCCAAATTGAGTAATTCTCATGTGACAGGCCAGCCTGGAGAGGTTGCCGCCACCCTGGTATTTCTCTGGGCCATAATTAGAAGAAGAAGGGCTAATACTGTCTTGTAGACTGAGCTAGAACAACACACGTAGTGCTGAGTTTGGGGCTGTTGTAGTTACTGAGACCTCTGTAAGCTTGAAAAGCACAACTTTAGTGACTGACACTTGACTGTACAGAGGCATCAGGATCTACTTACTGCTCCTTCTAAATGAAGCTCATTTGTCTTCCCACATCAAGAACTTGAAACTTTCTGTTTCATGAGATCATTGGATTGGGAGGAACTTTGAGTCCAGCCTCTCACACAGATAATTATGCAAAATATATGTAGGAGTTGATTGTAGTCTGTTTCTTCAGTGTCATGTTGCTGTTTCCAGTTACCTTCTGCATATGCTAGACTAGGCTGTGAGCAACCAGCATGGTTGAACGTCAGGCAGATGACTTTCCAGCTGCAATGTAGTTGCTGGTTTTTCTCTTGAGCTTCTTTGCTCTCCTGAGCCCCACTGTATGTCACTACAGTAGATGTTCTTCTACTCAAGCCTATTGCTGATTTCTCAGATTTGTATCACCGTATCATCTTCCAGAGCTCTCTTCCCTTATTTCCCCTATAAATCTAATAAGCCTCAGAGGAAGATACCCGAGGGAATAATTTGTATTGCCTTGTTTCCACATGCCCACTACTCCTGGGAAAGACAGCTTTAGAAGCTCCTTGTTCCGGCTATTACCACCACCCTTGCGATTGCTAGCATAAATGTTAGATATTCAACGTACATTGACATAGCCTTTATGTAAGGCCGTTCCTGGTGTTTGTCTCCTTCATGTGTGTACTTAGACACCAGCTTTATCCTCTTCCACCTTGGTGTTGACAAAAGGGAAAAAACCAAAGATAAGTTCTTTTAGTCTCCTCTCCTATGTTAGGCCCTGGGGTCAATATTCAATATTTAGCCATCATGAAGCAAATAACTTTCTAAATTTTTTTTAGGTATTGGGTACATCTCAGTTCTCTGCAAATGTTTTCTTTTTTTATCTGGAGAAAATGAGAGCTAACCTGACCAGGTTATAGAGAGCTCTTAGTGCTGCATGTGTCTAACTTCAGTGGAAGGTGAGGGAATTGGCCCATGAGAAGTTAACAACTTAGATGATCTCCATTTTCCTTCCACACCTGCCTCTAATTTACATGCCAATTGAGGACAAGCAGGTCTAAATGTAAATAAATATTCTGTTTCTAATTTTTGTTTCTTCCTGGAACAGGCAGACAGGAGATAGCAGGCATCTTTGTGGTACAGATTCGAGGAAAAAACAACTGGTTTTGTAGCACAGTACTTGAAATTTCCAAGGACACTGGTCTGGTTGTCTTTTAAATGAGCAAATAGAAGGTGACCGTATTTAGGGGGGTTGTTGTAGTAATGTTTTTGTTAATGGGGGTTTTGGATTGATTTGATGGCTTAAGTGTTCCAATCTCAAAGTCCCTGTTTGTCCTATAAAAAAATTTTGAAAGGCTGATGTGAAATACTCGTGTCTGAGATCCAGGAGATGATGTTCACATCTACAGTTGTTTTACTTGAGCAGATTTGTAATGGAAAGCAGGTAGCTTTTGGGTACTCGTGGGTGAGAAGGTGACTAGTTCTTAGGAGTGGGAACCTGGAGAGCTGCAACCCTTTGCAGAAGCTGAAAATTTTGCGCTAATGCGAGCTGCAGCGGGTGCCCTCCTCCTTCCCTGCCCTGAAGGCAGGACATGCTGTGCAGAGAAAGCTGCTGGCAGATAGGCAACAGGGGAGGCAATTTGAAGAAGGCTTAAATTAAACTCAGTCAGGCACGGCAGCCCTGAGCTGAAGGGCCAGATTCTGTGCTTGGATACATGCGCTTAACTTGTATTTCCATCTATAGGGTTTGAGAAAACAATGTTGGCATCAAAAATGTGAGCAGAAAGCCATCTTTTCATCCCTCCTGCGTTTAATTTTTGACAGTCCCTTTTCCCCTCTTTTTTTATATCCACTGTTTCTTTTCTCTTTGGAGACTTTTTCACTGAATTTAAAATCTCAAGACTTAAACTGTACGTAGACATAATTATGTCTCTTCATATTTACTTAATCTTACTACTTGTTATCCATACAATATTAGTGATGACACATTTTCCTGAGCAGGGTTGCAAGTGATGTATTTTCATGAAGGAAGGGAAAAAAGGGTGAATATTTTGAATAGAATAACTTGACTTATTTCAATAAAAGTAGGCAGGTGCTGTGTTTAATATGTTAATCCCCATTGTATGAATTTGTTTTAGAGTCCTTCTGTCTTGAGATGGTAAAAGACTGGAAGGGAATTAAGGAGACCAAAGAAAGTCCCTTGACATTTTTATGTGCTGAAGTAACGGGCAGGCAATCTTGCTTTATACAATGCTGTCTTCCTGTGTAGAACAATTAGTGTTAATATGGTAATGATAATTGTTTCTGTAAATTATTCTTAATTAACTATTTATGCAATAAGACACTTAAGGATCTGTATTTAATAATTTTGAGGGTTTTTTTCCCCTGCTAATTGGTTTCCTTATGTATTTCTTTCCTGTGCTAGTGACTGTCTTCTGTTCAGTATTAACTGTGTGACATCCAGGCTTAAAATTTGGTATAGACGATCCTTAATTAACACGAAATGGTGCATAAATGATCTAGTAACAGGTGGGTTCCTTCCTTTAGCTATGCTGTAATTGCCGATTGCTGGTTTTTCAGTGAAGTGATCAAGCTTTAATACAGATCCCAGCTTGTGGGGCCACCAATCCTACCCAGTGTTGTCACCCCGCAGTTTTCAGCAGGTGACAATATGCCCCTCTGCCTTTCAGATGTTAAACTTTATTCTGTGCCAGATGTGGAAGTGCCTCTTTGGGAGTCTTCTGTATCCAACTGGCACTGCAGAGTCAAAAATAGAAAGGGGAAAAGTGTTTAAAACAAAAGCTTCTGGGCAGTCAGTTTACGCTGGTATTCATAAGCAGAGAAGAGAGTAACAACCATATGATCTCCTGCCTCATTTGATGTTGCTTAATATATTTTGAAGGGGTATTGAAACAAGGTAAGGGAGAGGGAAGAGCCTGCTATGTCATGTGCTCTTTAATTAGCTCCCGTTGTTCTGGTTTGGACTTTTTTCATCTTGAAAATGTCGCCTGCTGCCCTGCTTTTTCCTCATTGTTTTTTTACTTGCATATGTGTGAAGCATATACCAATATTTTATGTACATAATTGGTCTAGGTTTCTGTATACTGCCTAATATAAAGTGCACATTCTCCTTTTTACTGTGGTTTATGTTTATTGCACTCACTACCTTGTTTTATGTGAACAGTGTGCTTATTGAATGTGTGGTGTAGTCGGAGAGATGTTATATTCCATTCTTAGCATCATTAGTGCTGTTTTCCTAACTGATTTTCATCAAGCTGTAGTTTAATTTAATTCACTTCATTATTTTGCAAAGCAGTTCGTATCTGTTGGATTTCCTTTCTGTTGCTTTTAAAACCACCAGTGTCTCAAAACAGTGAGAACCTAAGTATTTTTAGCTTTGTTTTTCTTTTTTTGACATGTTCTGAGCATCCTAGGATTTCTGTAATACAGCCAATCAGTTAAAGCCAAATACTGGTAGGTTTACAAGTTAATTAGGACCTCAGTTCATCAGCAGTCAGACTAAAATTAATACTGGAGTAAGCATATCAGAATCTCATCTTCCGTTTGCATTTAGTGAAGGTGATTTTGCAATATGTTAATTTGTATTGTGTGCAGCGTGTATTTAATTTTCCATGCTCTTATTTTTGGACCTATTTAAACCCAGAGTCTAAAATCGTACAGGAATTGGCTTGTTTCAGCCTTTGTAAAGAATATGGAAAATTCAGTCAATTGCTAGGATTTATTCTGATTAAGCAACACTGACTAATATATTTCTCTACCCATTCACTTGGAAGGTAGGTATTTCTTTGACTATTTTGGTTTCTTTTTAAGTATATGCAGCTTAGGGCTCCTGATGTAAATTGAAGTAACTTAAAGTAGGAAAAATAACTTTAGCCTAATCAAGCCTTAATTGTCTGGATTAGTAAGACCTACAATAATTAAGATACTTTGCAGAAGTAATAAGCTATTCATATTCAATCCATTGCATCCTTAGATTTTCACTACATAGGCTTTTCTTTCAGAGACTGAAAGAAATGGTGGAAAGAAATATTTACACTGATGGTGAGCTCTGGTATATATGAGAACAAATAATTGGAATTTCAGAGACTCGATATTTTGGGAAGAGCACAGATAATTACTATTTATTGTTGTCCCCTCAGCTGCAGCATATCAAGAAAAAGTAGCTAATATAAATTACTCTTCCTTTAGAGATGATTACTGTGGGAACACTTCCTCAAGAGTAGTCTGCACTGCTGCAGAAGACTCTATCCAAACACTGTCGGTGAGCAGGAAGCCAGAAGCTCTGCAGTGGTCCTTCCTCTGCAAACTCAGAGAAGGAAAGTCCTTTGAGTTGCAAGTCTAATTTTACACCACTGCAGTGATGCTTAGGGCTGAATGCGGTGGAAATGCATCAGTACTGCTCTGCTAGCTAGATATCCCTAATCTAAGCAAGCAGTTATTCCCAATACTGATATATGGATTTGGAGTATATTAAAAGCGGAAATCAGGACCATGTCTCTCAAGAACACTGCTTGTGTTTGTGTTTTGTTTTTTAGGAGTATTCTTCAGGGGTTTTAGCATATATACTGTGTATATACTGTACCATCATGTCTTCCTTTGGTTTTCTTGGGGTGGAGCAAAAGTAGAGGAAATCTGAGTTTAGCCTGTTTATGGTAAGCATGCTAGGTAGAATAGATTGGCTGCCTGCTGGAATATAGACTTTTATCAAAATTTATTGAACAGGGTACAGGTAAATGTTTCTTTCTTTTAATCAAGGTTGATTAAATTACAATCAGGAAGATGCCCCTGCTCCCTTAGGCACATCACAACCTTGTTATCATCTCAAATTCATCCAGCCTTTCCAGAGAGGGTTTTATTAGCTCTTCCTAATCCCCAAATAATTACTCTAGACAAAGAGCTATTTGTAGAGAACATCTTGTCTAAGAAAAAGGGATTCACAAGAAATCACAGGCCCTAATAAATTCTCTGGTGCTCTGTGACATGAGTTTCCCTGGTTGTCCTTGATCTTAAATCTCAACTGGGTCACGCTGCTGAAGAGCTGCTAGGGGAATGGTACCTCAGTCGACAGAGATGCCTCCTCCTTGGGGTCATGGGGTTGAAATTTTATTCTCAGTACTTAAGCCTTGTGTTTGAAAAGGAGCAAGAACTTTTTGAACAGACCTTAAGCAAACTGCGAAGCATGGTTGCACAGCCTCCAGAAGTCATTTTGCGACCTGCATATAACAAGATRTGTAAGTGTTTCTCATATCATGTATGTAGGGACTGAACGTTGCAATGCAAACTTTAAGGCGCGTGGTCCCCCATCTTCTCACTCCATTGATGGAGTCCAGACTACACCAGCTCCCATGCCCCTTCTGTATCACATGGGGAGAGCCAAATCTCTGAGGCTGAGGTTCAGAAGAGCCCCTAGATAGACCAAGACAGGAGTCTGACATCCTGCCCTGCTCTACATCTCAGGTACCTGGTGCCAGGCTGCACAGCTACATTTGCCTCTAATTAAGACAAGAGACCTGAATCCTCCTGGGATTTGCACCCTTTCTTTGGGCATAGAGCAAGGGTTCCTCCTTTCTTTTAAATACTGGCACCACAGGAAAAGGGGGATGATTTTGATGATTGGGGCTGCTGCCCTTTTATAAAATAGCTTCATGATTACAGGAGTAGGAGGTAAGAAACCCAGCAGGATCATTAATTCTTTAAAGTTTCCACTTTTTTCGTTACAGCCACCTCTAAAAAAGGTTCTTAGTTTCTGGGCTTACTGTATTTCAGAAATCAGCAATTTTTGTGGGGAGTTTTATGGCAGTGACAGTAAAAAAAAAAAAMCAAAACAAAACMAAACCTAATTTGAAGTTGTTTATTTACTCACTAATACAATGCTCACTAACACACAGATTATCTGCTGACACCTATTCCTGTTTTAAGGGAAAATGCCTTTACTACTGCAAACAGAGAAAGGAATCATAAGTAGCTTGTTCTACAAAACACACTCCCAGCGATGGGGAAGGTCTGGTTGGTGGTTTTTTGTTTTTTTTTTTTTTTTTTTTGTCCCATCAAATAAGGGAACTTAAATTGCTTAAGGGACTAATAAGTGTCCTCTGGTGCAATTAGATTAATGTAGGAGGAATTTTGATTTATTTCCAGAGATGAGTATATGTTTCTAGGTCAGTAACTCTATTTAGAACAAAAGATC
>JAYKAV010000089.1:0-88748 GCA_035582835.1 Phoebastria nigripes | reverse complement strand
TCCTTTTAAGAAGTGGCATGAGTCCAAAAGTGTTAAAGTTCGGAAGTAATAGATGAATTGGGAAAGAGGGGAAGTGGTAATAAAATGGTGATCTTCATTTGCGTTGCCAGAGGACTGATGTCAATCACCCTGAACCAGTAACATAAGCCAGGAAGGGGGCAGATAGAGAGGCAGGGACGTTTGCTAGCCGTAAAATACTATCCAAAGCAGTAGAAATGAAAGATAACAGTGAACCACTGAAAGGTATGATGTTATTGAATAACTGGGCAATAAAACAGCAGATACAATTCAATGCTGGTAATGTAAAACAAAGCACATCGTAGGAAAAAACAGTAATAAATTTATATGTAGAGTGATGGGCTCTCATTTCTCAATCGCCACTTTGGAAAGACATCTGAAAGTTTAGTTCTGCAAAACCAAGTGAGCAAGTGTTCACTGTTCTTTTGAGCAGAAGGTGCGCGGGGCGGGTGAGAGCTGATGGGAGCTGGGTTCAGAGGGAGCAGGAGGACACTGTTCTTCATACACTGCATCGCTAAACCATGGGACTCCTTGCCACGGGATGGTTTGGGCAGTAGGTTTGTGTTGGATGCTTAAAGTTCAAAAAGCAGTTGGGCAAGGTCAATGAATTAAAAAATATATCAGAGACCACTGATTTGCAAAGCTGTGCCTTCCAGTGCAAGAGTCCTTGGGGTCTGGGAGGGTGTTTCAGGGTGGTATCACTATCTGCTTTTCCATCCCACCAAACTTAAGGAACTTTATTGACATGTTCAATACAGGATGGTGATTGCCTTAGCATCCATCTCCAGTCCGTGAATCTCCAGAGGGTAATTTATATTTTGGTTGGTACTTAGTCTTGGGTGCCATGGTATGGAGGTTCTGCTTGAGATAATGCCATGTCCAGGATGGGGGGGTCCTTCAGTGAACTGTGATTATTAATAGAGCAGTGTGAAATACGTTTTCAGAGAAATAATTTACTTCATATCACTAGAAAGGTGGATTTTATGAAGCAAGAGCTTGCTGCCTGTCAGATCATGACTCCCTTTCTATGAATCAAAAACAGATTTCTGGATTTGGCCTCTTGTATGCAACCTGGGGAATATATCATAAAGGTCGGGAATTTTATCAACGGAAACAAAATTGAATGGGCAATATGTTGCAGTGTGTACTACTGGTTTGGTAATGTATTTGTTGACAAACTTCCTAATAGAATTATTAAAACTCAACCTTTGGAGAAATGAAAAATCAAATAATGAGTTGAGCTTCTCTTTGAATATTCAGGATGCCATGCGAGACTGAAAATTAACTGACGTTTCTTGTGGAAAAATATCCTCTGGCAAACTGTTAAATCTAAATTTTGAGAAGTCATATGTATCTATGCTAGTTTAAAAAAAAATCTTCTTGCCCATTAGATGTTCAGTATAATAAACTTTCCTCTTGATAGCTAAGCTACCCCGGGGAATTCATGGTAAGTGTTGGCTCAAAAAACAACCTCACCCCCTAAAAAAGCCCCAACTCTTCCTCCTCCCCCAAGAATCCGTTGCTCAGTCCTTGAAGGCCAAACCAGGACCCAGTTTGTGGCCCGCTTTCTGGTATCTGCCACCATTTACAACCACTTTTGAGTGCAGTTGTGAAGATTTGTGACTGAGCACAAATACAAACAGTATCTGGATTTACAGCCTGATAGTTAATTATTCTGTATACGCCATGTACTGTAGTTTACATGTAAGCAGTCATTGGAAAGCAAAATAATCCTCCACAGTAAAATTGAGTATGTTCTGAGGAGTATCCTCTGTTTGCATCTCAGGAGCAGGATGCTCTTCTCTCATGTTTCATCTTCTTGGGGGTTTTTATAAGGTGACCTGTTATGTATAAACATGGTTTATCCCCATCGCCAATAATGCTTATGCAGTTGTACTCTGAATACTAATCCTGAAATATAGTTTAGGCTCCTTTTGTATTCATGATAGATTTTATGAACCTTTTCGTTGCTGGTGATGTCAGCAGAATCTCTCTATTGAATTATGGATTAGACATTTAATCAAGGTCTGTGCATTATTATACAAGTCACTTCTTTCAGTTTTCTCCTGAAAAAGTGAAATAAAAAAAATTTGATTTGCAATGGAATTGAGTGAACACCTGATAAATAAAATTCAGTTGTGCATCTCGTACCTTTGTCTAACAACATGCAAATATAAAACATGAGGTGTAAGTCCAGCAGGCCTCTCTACTGGAAGACAAAGAGATTTTCTACATCAGTAAGAAAGGAATACAAAATTTGGAATAATTTCCACCGACTCTGATGCACTTTTTTTTATAGTTTTTCCTGCAGATGTTAGTTTTAAAACATCTGTTTGTCCTGGTGTTTCTCTTCTCAATGTCTTGATTCATAGCTGAGATGTGGCTGCAAGACCAGTTCAGGACCACCAGACTCGCTGGTTTAGCAATTACATCTGTTTTTATTCCAAATTATGTTTTTGTCCAGCTGTCTTTTAAACCCATTTCTATGAGTTGCTAGGATACATTTCTAAAAGTGGAAACTGTTTACACAGTCTCAATATGAAAAATCTTTGTATTTCACTTACTTCTTGCCAAGGCTTCATTACAAGGCACTGCTGAAGTTTACCAAGCTCTCAAAATTGTCATACAATCCTGTTTCTTTGTTTGTTATAATCGGAGAAATACATAGCTGATTAAATGAATCTTGTTTTGTCTACTATTATTAACTTCTTTGCTGAGCTTTCCAGTGGCATCATACAGACGGATGTTTCGTCAGCTCAATCCTGCAAGCGTTGCTGGACGAGGTGGTTCTAACCGAAGTTAAGCTGAAACATCCCCCTTTCGTAYATGCACATGTGCGTCTGCGCGCTCTGCTTTACAAATGCCTAAAATTTGAGATGGTGAAAAGGTGAAATCAGGTCATCTGAAACAAAGTCAAACCCACACATTTTCCTAAGGAGAGTATTGAAGTTTTAGGTAAAGAAATTGAAATTTGTGTAAGCGAGGGATGGGTTGAGGAGGCAGTGCAGACCAGCCAAAAGGCAGTGTCAGAGTTTGCATAATGAGTTCTGCGTAATTTTTAAATTGCTACTTGCCAAAATATGATTCCAAGGATCAAGTCTTCCTCATCTTTCAACATCTGCTGTAACTTGCCTTGTCTTATACTGTTAGGTTTTCTAAAATATGAAGGGTTTTTTATATAACAGTAGTCTTTTAACTGTAAAATCTATACAGTAGAAATATTTTTTCAACACCTGAATTTATATTTTGATCTGCTGCTTCAGGCTCACTGTTAATGTTTTTAATATCAAATAGATTTTATTTTTGTGGTACCACATAGGAGGGTGGTTGAAGAAAGAATTGGCAGTTAAATTTTAAAAGAATTTGTCTTAAATGGTAGTTCTGAGATTAGTCTTGTTAGCCACCGTTGTGTTTCTTTCAAAGCAGTCCAATAGACAGTTAAATAACTGCTACAGACATAATCAACAATCAGATTATATTGAATGCCTGCAGACTCCACCAGAAAGGTCTAAGGGAAAACTATTACAGATGAAACAAAACATAGCATTTAAATCCTAGCGTGAGAAGCAGCCAGACAAAGGGAACACAGATCGTGGTTTGATTACCCCTGTAGAAGAACATTTAGAAAATTAATATTAGGACGTTGGTGACTGAAAGCATTTAAAAACGTTAATGCCCTCCTTTTATTTTCTTTGATTAAAAACGTTGTTGACAGAACATAGCTGTGTGCATAGGTGGTAGCTCGAGCAAATACGGGAGTAATGGCTGTAATGTGCTCAGGTCTTTGTACAGCTCCTACAGGTGTCAGGGGACTGAACTCTCAAGGGTAGTACACAGCTTCTTAAAATGGTGGCCAGAAACACGCATTTGTATTTAAAAGCTTATAAAAGTAGCTGCGTGGTTGATGACTTAGAGTGTCATCCTCTAATGATTTTTTCAGGTGCAGCCTTTCTTGATTGTTTAAAGACAAATTGAAGGTTTGTTAATACACAAAGGTGAAAGACCATCAAAAGGTTTTAAGTCTTGTGTGTCTTTCTCTGTTGTTCAGGGACAACTTGTTAACTGAAGAAAGGTAAAGCCGTTCCTTCCGCTCTGTCCTGGAAGCAAAGAATCCTATAGATTATAGACGTGTATAAGCTATTCCGTATGACCTAGGAGGAGAACCTGCACGCGGCCTTTGTGCCTTTTGCATCCTGCTGTGGACATTGCTCTGAGGAGCGTGTCTTCATTTTGACTTACCAGTACGGTGCTAGAATGGCATAAAAGAAAACATAGTAAAGCGAAGAATTAGGGTCATAATTTTTTGCCCTAGGAATGACAGCACTACCCATTTTTCAGTTGCACCTCCTGGCAGTGTATTAGAAGATGAAATATAGGCTTAGGCAGCACTTACTTGGGGAGGAAAGTTAAAAGATTTTACTTCTAAATAAGTAATAATAAGCCAAGCCTAAAGTCTTTAGGATATTTAACAGGGATACGGTTGGTAAAAAGTGGAATCCATCACATGGGTGCTGATAAAAGCAAGTACTGGTAAAAGCAAGGGGAAATCCACAGGTAATCTGAATGCACGGCAGGGTACAGTGGAATGAAGAAAATGGTGATCTTGAAGACCTTCTCTTTGCCTGCAACAGCACTGAAAACCATGGAGTTGCTATTTGTTCTTGTCTTTATATGATCAACTAGTCACAGGTGGCCTTGGTTGGGTAATGAAGTTTTCCATCTCCCTGTTACTGTGCGAGTGTTAGCTGCAGCTCGGAGTCATTCCTAATCTCTCACTGGAAGGGGTTAGATCTTGTTGAGCATGTGGATGATGTAAGTCATTGTATACCCCCCTTTCCTCCTGGTAATCTTTTAATTTTGATGGAAAGGCTTTTGTGAGAAACCTGGGGAAGCCTGGTTTCTTGGGTCTTGATGTTGATCTAAGCTCTAAGGAAAGACAAGCTCACAGCGTGGCCTTTCCTCAGCAAACCCATTAATAGGGTCTCTCTCCTCTATTCAGCCGCCTATTTCCCCCTGACTGGTAAAGTGAAAAATTCATAATATAGATGAGACCTGACTGAAATTGGCCTGGAGGTTCACATGTTAATGCAGGGAAGAACGGGCATGAGAAGGGAGGATGGAGGTTTTTTGTTGCTTTACACATTCCCACATACACCCATGGAGTGTGTGGCTGCGTTACTCTTGTTTCCTTGGGAAACCAAACTAAAAATAATGGCAAATAGGAAATAAAAACAATCCTGTTACTACATAATACATTGTAAGGGAAAAACATTATCCACGTCTTTGGATTACCAGAGTGTTTGAAGCTGCGATAACCCAGTTGTTAGCAACCATAATTTAGATGTGGKTTTTTTACATAAATATGACTTATTTGAAGTATGTTGAATTAGGAAACTCATGAATAAATATTTTGACATAATCAGAATTATATGGCTAGAAATTGACCTACTTTGCATGACAGATGCTTGAGAATCYGCCAGCTAATAGCATACTAACCTGGCATAGCAATGCCCTGTCTTATAACACACTAAGCTGCATACAGACATTAAATTGCTAGATTGTTGGGGTTTTTTTCATGGAGATTAGACACAGTCAATTTTGTTTGTAAGTGAATAAGTTATAGGCAAGTTATTGAGAAGGTATTGGGGTGCAGTCCAAAGGAGGACTCGTGCATCATTTGATAAATGTTTTCAGCGTGGTCTCGCAAAATRCTGTTAGAGGTAGAAATAGCCAGAAAAGCTTGATGGTACTAGCCACCAARTAACTAGAGTATTACATGAAGTAGACAGGTCTTATGCTCTTCAGAAGATAAGCACAACTGCAAGAGGAATAATAATGTTTTGAAAGTCTCGTAATATTTTAATTATATAAATAGAGTCTGKTTTTTTCCCCTGAGGATGTTCTTTATGCTTGTGTTGATTTCAGCAGACTGATTTTATCTGCATGTCCTTAAAGTTAATATGACAAGGATTTTGTACASGTTAAGTCAATAAAGAGCTCCGACCTAAGAATAAGTCTTCTCTTTTTGAGTTCATATGGATTTTTTTTGGAAATCATCTTCCTTTATTATTTTAAGAAACACAGGTGATGAAACAGTTTAAGTGCACTTTGCACAGAGTATAGTTTCCAAGCTTCATAAATTTTTGTTGTTCAAGTCTAGCGCAAGAAATAGTAGTGCTTTCATTTGTGAAGTACCACTCGTTTTTATTTTTAATGGGAGAAAGGTAACTTTATCTTGGCTCAGTGATAGTGAAGAAAATCCTCCTCTCTCTCATTTAATTCATGCCATGAAAAATAATATCATATTCAATTTCATTAGCTTCTTTATTCGCTTCCCAGTTGTTTTCTCCATTTTTAAAGAACTTCTGTAGATGAAGTCAACTTTGTTCACACTTTTTTTCCAAGGTCTTCACAGGAATATGATTTTGCTCTCTTGTAATGAACTCTTTTTACCACAAAGGTAGTAAAAACACATGTATAAACTTGGCAAATAATATGTTCTCTTTCAAGCCTTAAGCAGGGACAGACCGACACACAGTTCCTACCCTCTATCTTGATTTACTCCAGCTGCTCAAAACTTCCTAGAACTAGCTTAAACCATCCCTTTAACACCCATACTTCTTCCAGAAAGGATACAATTTGGTCATCCTTGCAGTGCCCAGCTACCAGAGACAGCCTTGGGGGCTGTAGGCAGAGACACCTTCAGGTACTGCTCAGTTGGGGACTGAGCTTCCCCTTTCAGGTAACGAAGGCATCATTTTTAAATCAGTCATGTTTGGAGGACACTGATTTGCAGTTGGGCAACTCGGGTTCTTTGGAAATTTCACCAAAGGGYGTGAGACAGAGGTGATTATTTGGCTGGGTTAGTTATCGTCACCCTTTTCAAGAGCTTCTCTCTGGCTTGCAGGGTGTTTGGAAGGAGGATTGTTAGCGATTCCATTCTGGTTGCACTATACCTTCCTACCGTTCTTTAGGTGAATAGCTCTGAAATACTGGACTGGTCTTCAGGTGGCTCAGCAAATTTGTTAAAATTTGTAAAAATTTTGGTAGCACRAAGCACTCGGCTTTGGTCTTTTCTCCTGTTTCCCCTCACATGCCAACAGGCTCTTTGGATTCAAACTTTCTAGGTTAGCTTGAAAAATTGCCCCAACTTTTCCCAGTTGAGTAATTTCCTTTCCTCTTACTTGCGGTAGAGATATCTGGTGGGTTTTGTCAGTTTGTTTTTGTTGATTTTATTACTTTTCTAACAGTATTCTGTTTCATTCTGAGTTTCCTGAGTACCAGCCCAAACACTTTGGCTCCTTGATGCCTGACCAATGTCGTTCCAGAAACAGAAGAGTTATCCTGATGGGCTGATCCGCCATGGCACTACACACACGAGAGATGCGCAAACCCCAATTTCTTACCTCTGGCATTCGTTATGGCACAGGGGTGTTTTCACTTCTTATTAACGTTTTGCCCAAGGGTGATTGCCGGCAGTAGTCTTTTCATTTCTGCCTCCTGCTGCCACTTTGACAATAGGAATGGCAGCAGGAGGCAAAAATGAAAGGACCAGATTGAAAGAAGCGCTTTGCCACTGTTGTAATTTTGAAATTGATGGCGTTTTTTAACCCAAAGTCTCAGGAAAAAAGCTACTTTTCTCTTTGCCTCCTATTGTTTTTCCAACAGGGAGAGACATTCTCTGATGTTGCAGAGGCAGTGGGAGGCCAAAATGAAAATAATTTTCTTCCTGAAACATTGGATAGCAAAATGTGAACAATTTCAACAGGGGAACAGCGGTTTGTTTTTCTTTGACTGCCATGTGGTGAATACTGGTATTTCCGTTTGCCCATGGAAAATAAATAGCAGCTGCTTTTCATATTGAATTAACGTGATCATAGGATAATTTCTACAAATCTATTTACTGTGCGTTTTCAACATGTCATTCTAATTCTTTTCCTTTTTCTGTGTGAGAATAGGCTTTGTAAGGTGGGTACCTAATTGCTTTCTGAGGCCACGTGCTGCCTCTAATTCCATGGCCTTGGTGCTAGCTTTTTAAGCCAGAAACTTACGGGTCTGCACGTTCCAGAGCTGCATTTTATACCAACATCATCAGAACAACTAATAAATCCAGACATAATTGTCAGTGCCAATAATTCCATAGGAAGAAAGGTGCAGGGTGGTTCAGCAGCTGCACTGTTGCATCAGTGACGCAGATGCCATCACAGCATGGTGCATGATGCAGCCTGTTGTGATCTACTGCATCAGTTTTGTAACTGTTTTAACTAGTACTGGCATGAGTCTTCAACAAAATAAAAGTTCTACGTTGACAAAGAGGATGGCTCAAGGAGAAGTGTTGCAGCCCTGATGTGGCCCTGGCACACGGCCATGATTTCATCCAGTGTGGTGCACGGTCCCATTTCAGTGTGCGCGCACAGCACTGGTGCAGTAGGAGACCGGAGTGTTGACAAGAGAGGGTAAAGTGTAAATCAATGAATGGCTCTGTCCTCCTGCTTTAGCTGTTATGGGCTATTGCTCTTTTCTTTGGGGACTTTAGTGTCTGTAATTAGTTATCTTGAATGGAAAGATTCTTCTCTTATTGAACATGTGAGAAATTTGGGAATGTTAATCAGAGCATAACGTTTTCTTAACTTGCTCTTTTTATAGTCCTGGAGAATTAACGTTTATCTTAGGGCAGCACAAGAATTTGGCATTTGTATGAAGTGAACTGATTCTCCACCCTTTCTCTTTCTTTATACATAACAAAAACTAAACTCTTTGATAGACTCATCAGCAGAATATATTTGTAGGCTTTGAAGTGTAAATCATGAATTTGTGTGTCTCAACATGACTTTGGGGCGCCGCATGTAAGAGCATGCATGTCTGTGTCCTGGGTTAGTTAAAGTCTAATTAAAATTGTTCCTGAAAACTACATACTTAAAGCCAGATACAGGTAGACACATAAAAGCAGCTTGATTTTTTTCATAAGTTTTGAGCACTTCTAGTTCTTGTAGGATTAAATAGAGTCAGGGGAATTCAGCAACTCTGCARATCTTGTTGCATGTTCACATACCAAAATAATTATTTAGATGCTCATCTTTAAATGATCAGTTTTCCTAGTGTTGGCTAGTTTTTCAGCTGTTTTAGGGTGCTTCTCAGTGCTACGGTGGAGCTTGGAAGGAAAGGCAATTCTAATTTACTTTCCTCTTCCCCAGCAAGTTCAGATTTGGTTGGGAAATGACACATTCTGGGGTAATTTAGCAGCGCCATTTGGACTGGCCTCTCCTTGCTGCTTTGGAAGTCCTTTATGGAGATTTTTGGCAGTAGAAGGTTGTCTACTGGCTGCCCCATTAGGGCTGTTTTGCTTGGGCATATTAGTACAGCTGTAATGGGTCCCTTGGTTGTCAAAGTGTCTGGGCTTTTACCATGCCCTGTGCAAATGCAGTGCACATACTAACGCCAATTAAGGATCACTGTAAAATCGATTACCTTTTCTTAGTTGATTTTGTCTCAGAAGCAACCAATTTCATACTGACATCCAGGCAAGCGGGTAAGGAATGAACTGGTTGATGACCCTGTTTTCCCAAGGGCTTTATTTACTTGACATTTTGATGCCTGCTTGATTTAAACATTTACCCCAGCTTTGAAACATTAGGTGAACTGAGTTTGCTAAACTATCTTCTGTCTTCTAAAGAGGAGAATCCACAGACACCTGTCCTCTCCCTTCCCCTCTAGTTGTCCAGAAAACATAATTTTTATTCTTAATCTCTTAACAGCAGAAAATGGACTGCCAGGTTTTCCTTGTTTCACTTTTGGTTGTTCCCTGGGGCTTGCTGAACAAGGCTAGAACCCCAAAATGAAGTTTTATTGCCGTGTCTTATTTCAGTTTAAATCAGTGTAGAATTTGGGATTTTAGCTGCTTCTGCATCCAGCCTGTAAAAGGCACCTTACAAAATGGCTTTCAAAGATTTATGAAGACTTGTGTGGTACAGAGGCTGAAAGGAAGTTTAATTACATTCAGCTTTTGGTCATTTCTGTGTCTGAGGATGTGCCCATATACTGTCATCTCAAAGACCATCTAAGAAAATAAAATTGATCAGTGAGCCTTCTGGCTAAAACTAAAATGAGTGCTTTGTCATCTGCCCGTGGAGTGTATGTGCTCAATCACTGCCATCTCCCCTGTGCTTGCCCTAGACTCTCCATCACTGAGATTTGTCCAAAATTTTAATCAAACATTACTTTATACTGAGGCCTTCTCTGTAAATAATTGAATTCTTCCCTTGACATACTCACACATACTTCTTTGTGCTATAAAGAAATAATTTAGTCTAGTCCACACAACCGTTTTGCTTTGGAGACAGTAAAATGTACATCTTGTTTTGTATTAGCTTGTGTAGAGTACAAAGTGTTAAGATAAAAACTTGGCAAGTGCAATTGCTGTCACCTTGTGAATGACATCTCTGCTCATAAAGCTCTTATCAAAGACAGCAAATAATATGGGAACATCTTATTTACTTACATAGGAAACTTGGTTCTAAGAGTGGGGATGTGTAGGTGTCTTTGAGTACAGTAATTCACAGGCTAATAATGCCAGAAGCCATAAAATCTCTCAGTTGGAGGTTACTGTGAATAGCAGTGCTGAACAATCGGGAAGTACTGCTGAGATGATAGTCTGAAAGATGATTGAGTTTTCCTGGAGAGCCCTTATCTGTGTTTAAAATTGTAGGTAATGTTTTTAAATTTAACCGTAATAGAAGTTCATTGAGCCTTCAGAGTGGTTTCTGTTTCCCCTCTTTAAATGGTTTATCATGTTCCGTAGAAATATTCTTGATCTTTGCATTCAAGACAAATGTTTGTGTTGCTGTCAAAATGGGGCATTTTACCTTTTTCTGAGCAGAAGCACCAAGGGAACCAAAGCACCAGCAGGATGGGAGGGAAGTTCTCCCTCTAGTTTCTCGAGCTAGGAGGCTCAGGTGCTTCCTGATGGCACTCCTGGGCAAGGGCAGCTCATAGGAAGAGGTAGGGTTCTTGGCAGGAGGAGGTTTAAAAGATAGTTTGCTGAGGTTTTATGTACTTGTACCTTGGCAATATCACTTTGTTAATACAGTAGACCTCAACAGGGTTCAGCTGTTGACCCTACAGCAAGTTATCTCTAGCTGGCTAAGCTAAAAGCACTCCAGAACACGTCTTGCGGACTTTTTAGGAGTTTCCCTATAAGTTGATGAAAGAAGTTTTCATCCATTGCATTCAAGTTGCACTCATATACTGTAACCACGAGTTTTGGATAGGACCCTATACAGACAAGAGGTACTTATTCCCTTTAAATTTTTAACATGCTTTTTAAGGTTGTAATCCACCCCCCAAAATAGTTTGTATTTCAATACATCAGTAGTTTTTTTTCAGTTGCTAGAAACTAGCCTTCATTGATGAAATAAAGTGTGAAATTCAAAGTATGTCTTCATTTAAAAGATAGCAGTGATTGATGTTGTGAGCAGATCTTCCTGCRAATGTACTCCGGTCACTTGAGATGAATTATAGATCTTGAAATTAAACCCTTAAGTAACTCTCTTGTTAAAAGAAAATTTTAAATGGCTCAAGAAACTCATTTGAGAAATATTGTTAGAGGAGGAGAATGCTAGTGATAACACTGGAAGTTAAATTGTGTGCACAGATACTGCTAGATATGATGTGTTTTCTTTTCTAAAGCCTTATGTTAAAAAAGGAAAAAGAGTTTATTTTTCTGTGTCAGATCTCGAGGTGCAGCACAGTGGGTTTGGGCAGTCGTGCTCCCAAAGACGGTGACAAATACACGACCTGGCAACTCAAAGTTTTCTACCTCTAGCAAAAAAGTTCAAAAATTAGATTAACAGATAGCAGGAGGATCTCGGCATTTGTGGGGGTTTTTTAGTTTTAAAATCCCAAACAAGTATTCTGCACTGAACTTTTTTATGCCTATGAAGAAAGAATTGTGTTCCCGAGGTGCTGCAGTCTTGGTATCAAGATGCATCCCTTTGTATGACGGATAGTTTTGAGCCCTCTGCATCAGATTTGCGGTTCTGTGAAGCCATTGAAAAAAATGTGCCATCAAGGAGAATAATCTGTTTGAGCTTTTCATGATTCCTTCCTGAAYTGCTGCTTAGTTGCTGCTGTACTGAAAGGTACATATAATTATGTATGAGTATTTTCTCTTTTACACCTGCTTATATCCTTTTTTTTTCCCCTAGGGAAATCTGTAGTTGATTAAAAATACCGTGAATTTTCTTCAGATAATTGATACTAAATGAAGCTKTGCACCATGTGTGTATGCATATGTGCAAATACAGAAAATTATGGATGTGTATATATGTGGACATAGGGGCATATATATGCACAGCTAACGGGAAATATCTTTCACTTAGTAATTAATTCACTAGTCTTCAGTGTGTGCAGCGTCTTAGAGGTCATTCTGCACCGCAGTGTTTTGTATTTTCCACTGCGTTGGTGCTATAAAAATGCTAATTGTCCCCGTGAAGATGTAAGCTGTTTATAAGTGCGTATATGATTGTTTTTCAGCCCTGTGAGATAGAAGGAGGTGTTATTTCAGGTTTATCATTTGAATGTGTGATGGATAAAACTTTGACAGTTTATTAGTTAGAAAAGAAAAAAAAAAGACAGTGGTGTGCCGTTCTTCAGTGAATTGATTGCCAGGAGCATGTTATTGACTTTGGTGATAATATCATTATATATTTTACAGTCGTAAAATCAAGAAATTCAGATTATGCCCTGAGGGCTTCACACATTTAAATAAAGGATATAGCCATTTCCAGGGCTATTGGTTTAGATTAGTGGGCGCTGTGAAGAATGCGTAGTGTGTTATAAGAGCATACAGAAAAAGCAACAGTGTGCTTATTGTGGTGATGCTTTGGTTTATTTTCTTCTTCTTTTTATGAAATAYGCTTACTTACAGATCCCCTGGGAGAATGAACAGCGTTTGTTCTAAATGTTAGCATATTAATACATCGGTAGCTTGGTGCTCTGTTGGGCTAAGAGCCGAAATCAAGTGTAATCCTTGACTTGTACCAAGAGTGAGGATAAGTCTTCTTAAGACACTCACCAAAATACACAGTGCCTGGGAAGAAAACCTTGCGTGAGCTTCAGTCTGCAAAGTTAAGAGCATTACTTGGAGCCAGATAACCTAATGCGAACACAGCTAGCTCTCCCTCTTGGCRTCCAAGTCAGGGTTGAATGGCAGCTGGTGGGCTGCTGTGATGGTAACGTCCCCCRAGCGGCTCCAGTGACCACTGCTGATGGGTATGGCCCGGGGAGCACCCACCTCCGGCACTCAAATTGGGCTGCTCTGACCTGGATCTTCCACAACAGCTTATGCTCCTTTTGGACTGTTTACCAGTCATGTCTTGGGATTGAATGCACTTGAGGAGCTTGGGTTGAGTACTTGGGGTTTTGGCTTCAGGTCTGTCTCTAGCTTGCTTTACAGAATTTGAGTTTAATTAAGGTATATTGCCTCGAATAAAAATTATTGACTGTGTTAAAAACCTTGTTTATTACTTTTACAGTATATTTAGTGAGATGGATAAAATACCTTAATGCTGATAATGATGATGAGCCTCTCTCTACTTTAGATGCAAGCTCAGAAGCACATTGCATCACCCAGCTCCAGGGATTTGTTGTTCTCTTAAAAGACTGTGGAAGTCCAAGTGCAATGTCACAATTCAGCAGCAAAGGTCATGTTTTCCCACTTACGCAGGAGCAGGGGCTCCAGCTGGAACACATATGGCTTAAAGGTGAACGGTGACATCTATAGAAGTAGATAAAATAATTACTCTTACATTTACATTTTAAGGGCCTCTGAGGATTATAAATCTATATGCTGCAAACAAAACATTTCTTTGCCTGTGTCAACAGTGGCACATTTTCTAATTAAAAGTGATCACCTTTCTAAATTGAATTTGTGTGATGTTGTTGTTAGTGGGTTTTTAGCTTTTCCATTTTTTCTCAGTTTGGGGCATGAGAATCAAATCGTTTTTAGTTTTGTTGATAAACTGGTTCCATTTTGGATTGTGAAGTGCTTGTGTCGAGTTGCGAACAAATGCTTAGGATATTTCTATGCTTCTGAAAAGATATTTATGAAAGCATTTTAGAGCAAACCATTGGAAAATACTCATTGGTCTTGAAGTTTAAAAAGTTTTAATACAAAAGTATAATTTAGGATCATTTTAGAATGACCTAGTGGTGCTAGTCCTCTGATGAAGAACGCTGGGCAGATCCCTGCCTGCGCAGGGTACAGTGGACAACTGAGATGGGCATCAGCTGCTCACCTGGGGTGGCTTTGGCAGCTGTGGTCTTTTCTACAGTCAAGAAATCCTAAAATGAGATCTCAGGAAATACGTGTTGTGGAAAGAAGTAGTTGTCATTAAACACRTGCTTCTAATTTTGCTGTAGATTATGGTCTAGTAATGATTTGAGACCTCAAGCTTCAGTTTTCCATAAAATCTTCATAGCTGATTTATGAATGTCCCCCTTCCTGCCCTTGAGATCTTATTTGTACTTTGAG
Source organism: Phoebastria nigripes (assembly GCA_035582835.1). Classification (NCBI taxonomy): domain Eukaryota; kingdom Metazoa; phylum Chordata; class Aves; order Procellariiformes; family Diomedeidae; genus Phoebastria; species Phoebastria nigripes. Next base: position 74,200 of record JAYKAV010000089.1, on the reverse strand, counting down.
GAAGGCAAGCTGAGAGCGAAAGCCCCAAGATGCGGCTTCTCATTATTCAAATAAAACTGAGCTCCAGCCGTAGGTGCAGCCCCGCATCCAGGATAATCCTCCTTCCCGCAGGCTGGGACCGAGCAAGTGTGGTGGCAGGGGGTGGCTGGAGAGCTGAGCGCGACAGCGGGTCTCCGCTGGCAAAGGCAGGAGCTGCGAAGAAGAGAAGATTGACTCCGCTTGTTACATGGAAAGAAAGAGGCAGCACTTTCCTGGGCGGCTTTCTGGCACAGGCACAGCTCTCTGGTTTAGTGGTTTAATGTTAGCCCTCACCCTCCTTCAAAGCTTAAGAAGAATTACAGCCTCATAATTCAGGCATCTCTTATTTATGCAGTTTCAAACACAGACAAGACCTTGTTCAAGAACTGTCATTAAAAAAAAACTTTTTTGTTTTAATGATGAGATGTTTATGAGAGTCTGAACTATCTGCCTTATAAGTGTCCAGTATGCAAATGAAGTATCACCCCGCATAAATCTCACATCTCATGAGTGCTATAAAATCGACCATACTGACAGTGTTTGTCATACRGTAATTTTTTAAGCAGGTAGAAAGTTTTTCAGTGCTGATTACAGCACCAAAATTTGGAGATACAGTATGAGCATATATCGAGGGAGATCTGGATATATGCTGAGAAATGGTGACTGTTGTAGATGGCTGATTTATAATATAGGCCAGTGTGTGTGTGCATTCTCTATGCTTTTTCATGGGACATATGCTCTAGGGTTTTACGGATGAATTTGTAGTCTCTAGTAATTTGCAGTTTCCACCACGGTTTAAAATATCTACATCATTTTCAGGTTGATGATTTTTCCCAGTCATTTATCCCAAAAGCACTTTATCCTACTTAATCTGGGTCATAATTGACATGGGACTTGTGCGTAAGCAAACATAGCCATAAGTTGTGTTTGAATGGGCTATTAATGTCAGGGATTTAGTTACGTGCAGCATAATAGATCAGAGGTTGGAATAAGTATAAATGTTCAAATAACTGATGAATGCAAGGTCGCTGTCGTGACTTGGACCCAGGAAACACTCTTGAACACTTACATGCTCATGCTGTTAGCTAACAGCTGCCTTCGGCTGTAACGAAGACGTAGGGTTGAAAATTGTTGGCAAGAAAGCTGTTGGAATTGGATTTTATTTACTGCAAATCAACAGGATATATTTGCAAGTATAAAAGACATCTGGAAAAGTCCACTGTTATCGTTGTACTTTGTTGTTTCTCCAGATGTTCTCCCTCCTGCCCCACTCTGGAGCCGAAAGTGCAAAATGGTTTTTCATTGTTTTTAGCTGACGGTGCCAACATCTGCCTTGGCATTTCCCTGGGGAATGCTATTAGCACTGCTTCAAGTTTCTGATTTATCATTAGTGTCTCATTAGATTTTTTTTTTTTTTTTTAAAATATAATGTAAGAGCATGAAGTTTCAACCCTCTGTTTAATTCTTTTTGAAGGAGCAGGAGTGAAAACGAATCATGGGAAACAGTTTCGTGGGCACTGAACTATCACAGCAGCACTTAATCAGCTGCCTTATTTTTAAGGGCTTATAAATGAGGCATTAAAACATTGGTCTGAGCTGGTATTTTTCATTGAAGGAAATAGTATTTGTGTGCTCAAACACACTCAAAGAGCTCAGTATGCTTAAAATAGCTCTATTTTTTAACATACATGTAGTCCATCATTAGTTCACAGTGTGGGCTGTGCTGTACTCCCGAGGAAGGAGAACCAAATGAGTATTTTCATTTGGAAGTACTCTTCATTGGTCATGTACGCTCTCTAGTTTTTCCTATAATGGTATTGTAAAAATTTCAATTCCATAGTTTTGAACCAAGTTTATTCATCCACTTGATGCGTGTGTAACACTAGCAAAGTTGACCCAAGTGTTGACTGCTGAAAAAGGTGCTTTTAATAGAAATGCAAAACAAAATAGCTTTTTCCCCCAAAGCTTCTGTACTTCTACTTATCAAAAGCTAGCTGCGCAGAAGCAGATTTTATTATTTTTTCTGTGCTTTAATGTGACTTTTCAAATAAGAATGAGCTTTGGAGAAAATTTGGGCCAAAATTCTCAACTACAGGTGTCTAATACTAGATTCTTACCTATGGTTCATTTATAGCAGGCTCTAGCTCTTTGTTCATTTTTTACAATAGCTAGAAGGATGGGGCAAAATCTGTGACTAGAGCCCCAACGTGGTAATATTATAAATTTTAGCAACATCAATCCATGTTTAGGCAAGTTTTCTGGTGGAATCTGTTGGGTCCGAGAAACTTCAAATTCTTCAAGATCTCACATTTTTATGCCTGCCTTTGTGTCTTGGAAGTTGTTCGTTTGGTTACTTGTTTCGCTGCAATTATTTACAGTTGTTTTTTTGAGATCCTAGCAAGAAATTACACAGACAGCTGCAAAATATATCTTTAATCAATTTTAGGACAAGTGATTCCTTAACTAACATATTTCTTCCAGCTAACACACAGAATAAACTCTTCTGCAGATACTTGGGGAAAAAGTCTTCCTGACAAAACTATCCCTTTCATGGATTGCTGTAGTGTCATCGTTGTGTGGTTCAGGCTAGTCTGAGCGTTGTAATTTATGTACATTGGCCTTACCAGTACTGTGCTATTTTATCCCCGATTGCTTTTTTATTAAGAAACATCTTGTGTCATTTTTGAAGCTTCTCAGTGTGAGCCTGTGAGAGCCAACGTTGCTGGTTATATTTTTTCTGTATATGTCTATAAGCAGAAAGAATAGAACAAGGAGACAGTATTTTTGTGGAGGTTTTAGAGCAGCAATATTCTGTAGGCAAATAACATCATTTGTTTTTTCATCATTCAGATGGTAATAGTGTAAATATTGCTGATACGGTTAGATAAGTCCGTATGCGAGGAAATAGTAGCACATTTCTATTAGAGTTTTTGTCTGCAAAATGAAGAATTCTCAAGTGTATTGGGATTAAAACAACTCGTACAGATCAGAAATTTTCAGATCCATGAGGTCTGATTCAGGCTTATCTCTTATTTCTGTAAACCTAATCTGTGTGCAAATTTCATGCAGAAGATTTTGTATGGCAACAATTCCACTGTGAATTCATTTGAGGTAGTAAGGCCAAAAGGTTTTATTGAACTAGTACTTTTCTTCTAATTTTATTGAAATGTTTGCATGTTTAGGTGTTGARGTAGGAGTTAGATCTAATTTGCCACTTAATTGCGAGTATTTATTCATTTACTTTCCTTTGTACTCACGCAAATGTCCTTGTTTCCCTTATGTCTTTTCAGGTCAGGATCGCAGTGAAGCCACTTTAATAAAGAGGTTTAAAGGTGACGGTGTCCGATACAAAGCAAAACTGATTGGGATAGATGAGGTTTCTGCCGCACGAGGAGACAAGTTATGCCAAGACTCCATGATGAAGCTCAAGGTGCAGTGAAACTTTTAATGTTTAATATTATGGAGTCAAGGGGAGCGAATTTCAGCTTGAACTTTTACTCATTCTCCTTTCGTGACACTGAGTCACACTCTGGTTAATTATGTATTGAAATCAGTCAATTTTACATGAACTCCTGGCTGGTATTGCTCATCCCAGTTTAATTTTAATACATTATCTCCGAGTTCAGTAGTTATTCATGATTGACACCACTGCAATTTGTCCACAAATTATAAACAACCCATCTGCAAATTGAATAATTTTATTATGCAAAAGGGGACGTAAACCACTATGAAGAAAAATGGTGTGTCAGAACATTTTATATGACAGTGCTAATCAACTACAGCCCTGCCTTTGACCGTTATCTCCTGTTGGGACAGGTAGGGGTGAGTGACATTGTGGGGTGTAGGTAGCCAGATATAAGGGGGGAACTGGTGTCCTCACTGGAAGGATAATGTCTTGCACCTGTAATGGCAGGATTGATGGGTTACAATATCAGGAGGCAGTGCACTGAGAGGACAGAGAATCAGAACATAAAGAGGAGTCCCCAGAGTTTTCGGAAAGAAATGGAACAGTGACAAAAGCAGATTTTGATTAGACTGCAAACTCAGAGAGTAGACAGAGTCTGAAAGCACTAGTGGTGTAGGAGGGTGGACTTTCTGGAGCATGCTAGACATGCTGTCTCTGGCTCAGTCTTTTCTTACAACCCTCAAAGAGTGTAAGAGCTCTCTATAGGAAGCATCCTTTATGTGGCCTTGGGAAATGTGAAAGAGCTGGAGTGGTTGAAGAGGAAGGATAGATTGTGTTTTTCTTGAGTGCAGYGTTGGCTGTTGGCTTCCCATCTGCATTGTAGGGTTACAAGCTAGGTCTGGGACTAAACCCTCCGCAGTCTTTTTCCCRATTTTTTCCTTCCAGTCCTCTCCCCAGCACTCTACCAAGAGAGATGATGGATTTTCCATTGCTAATTTTTTCAGGAGAAATGACTAAATATTATCTTTTACAGTACCAACTAGCCGGGTTCCAGTCCTGAGGAAGCRGGAGGAATAGGTGATTATTCATGAATAAACAGCAAAGGGTGACATGCATCTTATGGTTCAACAATCTAAAAGAAAGATCTGGTAGATAATTTACAAATCAGTTATGAACATTTTATGACAAGCAAAAACTATTCTAAAAGGTGCACCGTTGATTTATCACATCTGCCACAATATTCCTAGCTGTTTTAATTGTATACTGGATATTTCTCATCATTTCATAGTTCCTAGAAGCAATCTGGGAGAATTGTCACTGTTCTGCTGCACAAGCCTATTTGTCTCTCTCCTCCACGGATTACCATTTCCACATCTCCCAGATGCCTGATACCTGTTTGCATAGTGCCGAGATTGATCTAAAAAGTGTTGTGAGATGACTAAAAATATTAAGGGAAGGGAGCATTAGAAATTCATGTTTGTGTGTAAGGCAGCATAGCATGAAGTTATGGGCTCTGGAAACCTAGTGTCTAGCAACACGAGTTTTAAGGCCAGGCATAAAGTTTTGGGGTGACTTTTGACAAATGACTTCATTTTTTCTCTTTAATTTTCATGTCTGTGTAATGAGAACAATGACCTCATGAAGGTCTTAAAACATGAGTTAGTGGTTGTTAAAACATGTTGAAATTGCAGAGCACCAGATAAAGGCTAAATACTTTGACTTATTTACTAGTGCAATTGATTACATTTGATCTTAGTACAGTGTTATTCATCAGGGCAGGCTCCTGAGAAGGTGGAAATAGAAGTTACTGTTATAGATATGCTGTGGGAGAATAATACATGAAATGCATATCAGCAAGTTCACCTGAGAAGTAAAAGCCTGAGATTATGAAAAAAACTAACCCTCAATACCAGTTTTTTACAGCAGAGGTGGTTTGATTTTGCTTATTCCAGATAAGTGTGCCCGTGAAGTAAGCTAAACTTGTTGGCATTTTTTTCCACTGCTTGGTTGTTTTTTTTTTTTTTTCTTTAAAAAAAGAAAACAAAACAGCTTACAGCTGGGAAAAGTGTGCTAGAAATGACCTTCAGCTTCCATGAAAATAAATTTCACAGAGGACTAGCTGGTGCAGGGGTTAGAAGTGGGAGCACATTTGAAATACTCTCTGGGTAGCATAAAGAGATGTGGTACCTTGACAAAGGGGACGAAGCCAGAAGTAAGAGGGGGACTGTTCCTGGAAAGCCCTTAAGTTTTCCTAGAAAAATGGTGAATCATCCACAAGCAAATCTTTGTGCTCTGCTGTGGTACCTAGAAGAGTAATGAAACCAGCCAATCTGTTCTTTATTTCAATAGGGAATTGTTGCTGCGGCTCGTTCGAAAGGAGAACATAAACAAAAAATCTTCTTAACAGTTTCCTTCGGGGGAATCAAAATCTTCGATGAAAAGACAGGGGTAAGTAAAATAATCATGTGATGGGACAAAATTGAATCTTTTCATGGATGTTTCTTTAAAAGCATTTTCTGGCTGGGCAGTAATATCTCACCAGTGTAAGCACACATGAAGCATCTGACAAGCTTGATAAAGGGTTATCATATATCAGAGCAAGCCATTAGATGACTGAGGTGTAAAGTGTAGCATGGGGACGTGGTTTATTGTAAAGCCTTGTCCTGGATACTCCTGCAGAACCACTTACTTGAGTACACGGATGCTCCTTATGTGCATAAACACTCACAGCTCTGAGTCCAGAAAGTGGCGAGAAGGGATTTGTTTTCCTTCTGCCAGATAAAAAATTGTTTCTTGGAAATAGCAGCCCAGTCTTTGCAGAAGGCTTTAGCAGTCCATGGTACAGACTGGTGTCTGTGCCCATATGGGTTTTCTCATCCAGCCTGGGCCCAACTGCACCAGTCCTCTGGATGCTGCTTAAGACTCCTCGGCAGTACCAAGTGACTTTTGAGAGTCTAACGACAAGGGATTAGGATTAGAGGCTAGGATTGCCTTGGATTGGGCCCTTTGCGTCATGGGAAGCTGAGGGGAAGAAAACAAGCTGAAAGAGGGAGCTGTGGACAACTCCAGGAGTGTGAAGCTTGTTTTCCCCAAGCCTGAGATAGAGAGAGAAAAGGAAGGGCACTGGGAGCTGGGGAGCTCCTGGGAGCAGCACACACTTAGCTGGGATTGCCCTGAAGATGTCCCAGGGGAATCCTAAAGAATTTCTGTCAGGTCCATAATTCCAGATCAGCGCAGTCATAGTCACCATAATGCAATATACTCCTATTAACAGCAGTGACTGTCTTCTGTCAGATATGCAGTAACCATAAGAATCAGAGCTTTTGTATCATCAATGGTAGAAAAAGTATATATTGTATGGAATTGGAGGTAAAAGATATTGGAAAGTTTGAGGTTGCTGTTTGGGGTTGCCAAGCAGCGACTCATCCAGGAGCATCTGGCCGAGGAAGTTGCAGGAGACTTCCACGCCTTATGCAGTTTTTGCCACAGCAATATCGTGTTTGATTTTTTAAATTGCTCTGAAAGAAGAAACCTAAGCAAAACATTATACTACTTAGATATAAAGCAACAACACACAAACTGTTTTAATCCTAATTAAGAAGATTTTACAGCAGTTTAAGCTCTGCCTTGAATTTTAAAAAGCTCTTGATTTAATCTTTTGAAAGATTAACTATTTAACATGATGCCAGAAATAAAACCCTACTGATGATAGATGAAATTATCTTTGCCAGTTAATTTATATTATTAGAAAATCAATGTCATTGAGCTCACTGATACATAATACAAGTAGTTAGTAATGAAAAGCTCATTTGGAATGTGTTGTGTACAGCATGTGTAAAGTATTCATACAAAAGCAGTGTTTAAGAGAACGTTGCTGAGGTTACAGCCTGTGTTCAGAAGATAGGAAATGTCAGGATTAGGGCTGCCAGTGCAGTTGCGGTTGGGTCCTCTAATAAATAGACATTAGCGGAGTATTTAACTATGCGATGAGATACCTTTTTTKGGCCAGAGAATACCAGCTTCATTCAGTGTACAGAACAGAGTGTAATACACTGAACAAATATGGTAATATTTTGTTTTCTTCAGTGTGCAGCCTACTGCCTTGCCACGCACTCTGCAAATTGCACTGAGGCCAGTTACTTTCCTAAGACTAAAGCCTTTTCTTGGGAAAATAAAAAAAGAAGAGAGAGACACTTGTCCTGTGGCACCAGTCTCTGAATGTTTCACAAACATAGGATTTATTTTCATAAAATAAAGGGGGAAAAGGGGATGCGTTTAGAAACAAAGGTGTGGTTTAGCCAAATTGCCTTTCCTGGAGCATCCTGCACACACTCCTATCTGCAACTAGTGAGGCAGGGACATGAGAACAAGTCTCCTTCGATTCATAACTTTGACACCCTATACTCTAAATCTGACATAACTATATCATCCTTATAGTAACCCTGTCACTCACTCACTGAGGCTTAGACTGAAACCTTTAAATCCACCTTCCAGATGTCTGCCCCTGAGCTGCTGGAGTGATGGACAGGAGTATTGAGTTGTCTGTCTTGGAACAGGACTGTGACAGAGGGATGTGGGGAGCTTTTGACATCAGTTTGTATGTGTTTTTTTGAAAGCAGGAGAATCGTGCTTTCCATACCAAGCTTTTGAAGCAGGGGTGCATGAAATCCTCTGCCGGTTCTTCACAGCCACCATCCCTTTGGCTTTTTCCCCAGCTTTGGTCTCTCCGTGTCCCACAGTTTCACATCCTTGACCCGCTCTTCTTATAGTCTCTCTCATCCAGCCTGTCTCTGCTTCGTCACCCTACAGTTGTCATCTCATTCCCGTTCCTGCTGGTAGTTACATACAATCTCAACATCTGAAATACACTGGGTAACGTCAGCAACAGGTCATGGACAGACGCCAACAGTGTCTCTGGGCTCTCTGAGCCTGCAGGAGCACTACTGAGGCAAGGTGCTTTCCACAGCACAAGAGACAAATATTTAGGAGTGATGCGCTGTGTCTCATCCATACGGCTTTGGCTCATCCTGGTGTCATGCTAAGAGAGGTCAGCTGTCACAGTAGTAAATAATACCGCCCGTGTAGTCTCACGTCGATGTCTGTGTGCTAAAGTCACCCCCAAAGAAAGCTGCATTACTGCTGTAATGTGGAGCCTCCCATAAAGCAAAGTAAGGACGATGCAATTAGGCAATGCAGGACACTGATAATTCCATTCTTGATTTAGAAGCAATAGACAACATCCCACAAGCTGGCAAAACTGGGGGTGTACGATTGCTCAGCCTGGCTCTTTTGATGGGACAGAAGGGAAAGGGGCAGCAAAAAGTTTGTGGTTTGCTCACACAGATCTTCTGGTATCAATGTTRAACTTAAGAGTTTATAAAATTTGGAGACTGACATTCACATTCGTGCAACAGGGAGAAAAAGAAGCCCTTAATAGGGAACAGCRTGGATAACCTTGCATTTCTTTCTCCTCCTTTAACTGCCTTCCCTGTCCCCCACAATGCTTTCTCTTTGGTTGTATTTCCATAATTTTGGGATTCCCAAATGGATATTTTGGGGCACAGTGCTCATTTATTGTTTATTTGGAAAGGTTATTTACCTCTTTAGAGTGTCCTTTCTTAATTTTTATCATTGGCTACTGCTGTCATGTCTGCCACAATGGCAGTCTGATGTGATAGAAAAGAGAAAAAATATTCTGAAAAAATGTAGGCTTCTGTATGTTTAGTATCTTGTAGGCTACTATTGGATTTTAATTTGTCACAATAAAAAATCAATTTGTAGCTCAAAACTAGCAAATTTTTTAAAATTGGCAGTGTCATAGCTGACTTCATACAGATGATTTAGGGGAATTGCTCCATAATTCATTACAGATGAAGGGCTGTAGTTGGGTTACTACTGAAAATGATAAGCAAGGTTTTTTCCCCTGTACTTTATAGCTCTCTTTAATATGTTCCAGACCTAATATTAATCAAAAAATATTGATTTTAATAATGCTATTATTCCAGCCATCAGGAATTCTGCCCTTTGAGTAAATTTATCCATGAAGGAGATTAGGTTGAAGGTGGAATATCATTTGGGAAGAATTTATCTCACCAAGAAAAATACAAGAAGGATTTGCTGTGAGTTTGCACTGTAGATGCGATACAATTTAGTTCATCTATAGCACTGCAGTAGAAATAATAACACTCCTTTCTTATATTTCATCATTCTATTCCATTCTCTTCTAATGTAAGTAGGTCCCTTCATACCACTTTTCAAATACTTGTCAATGTATTTAGAATGTGATAGGAAGGGCGCTGCTTAGCAGAGTTCACCCCGCAAGCCTGTAGTTTGCGTATACTGTTATATAGACTCACTCATCTGCTGGAGGAGCCTGCTCAGGTATGCAGAACAACACAAATTGTTCTGCTGTTAAAGTCCCAACATAAGCTGTATATTCTGAAGTTGTATTTAGCTTGACTAACAGGATGTTCTCCTGTTGTATGCCAAAAATTGTCATTACACATGGGTTTTGACCCTATTTTTTCTTATAAATGTACCTTTTTTGTCTACTGTCATATGTTGGCCATCCATCCCACTTGCCTTCTCCAGAATATGTTTGCCAAATATATATACCTCACCTGAAGGAAATACATTAATTTTTTTTTTAACGTAAAAAATCTACCACAATTATTACTAAACCCAGACTTTTTCTACCTAATGCCACTACAGAGATTTCATGGCTGCATATTATATGAAAATAATTTTTGATCATTTGTTCTGTCATCTTGCCCCTGAACCCTGGTGACATCTCAAGATGTCATCTTTCAAACACAGTACGGCACAAGCTGAAATGTATTCTTCAATAGTAGACTTTCATGAGAGTTCTTTTATATTTTCAAAAGCACAGTCTGTAGAAGGCAAAAATGCAAATAGTTGCATTGTGCTATTTAATACTCTTCAGGGTGGAAACTAGTGGTTAATGTGTTCCTTAGAAAGCGACAAAAACCATAACTCTCAATATAGCAGGATATGCAAAATTTTTAAAGGCCCATCATTGTTCATTAGCTATTTATGAGTATTATTTTGTTAATCACACACATCAGGCTATCTCCCTGTGATAGCTTAGTAATGCTTCATTAGATGTGCATGACTAATATGGTCTCCATAAAGAGGCTGTAATTGTCTCATTGTTTATTTATGTAACAATAAATCTTTGTTTACTGTAGGTTACTTTCAAAAAATGTATTTAAAAATAATAATTAAATTCCATAAAATACTTGGGAAACCATTTTCTTCTACATTCGTGTAATGAGGTATACTTATAATCTCATGTGCTTTCTAACTGCAAAATCCTGTTGACTTTAATGGAAAACCCAGACACTGTGAAAGAGAAATATGATAAAAGCAAAAAATTACTATTTGGCTTTAAGTAAAGAATTATTTCTGTTAAAGTAAAAATTTGTATCAGCTCGTGGATATGCAAATTGCTGGAATATACTGCAGTAAATATCTATATGAGCTATTGTTCTGGATTAAATATTTATCTAGACTCTAACAGTTGTCCAAGTAGCATGATGGACCAATATCAGTATCTTGTTTCTTTGTGAGAAATACCCTAAAGAGATGGATCGTAACCCAGTTTCTGAAGATGATAGCCATTTCACCAATTTTTCTTATTTTGTCCTATGCAGCATCCTAAAAGTGAGTTTCATTTGCATTATCTATTATACACTTCGGAGTCTTTCAGAGATGTTGACCCATAGCTTTATCAAAATACAGGGCTTGGCACAGCCTGTGGGTTTCTGTAATTTCTAGGAGTACTGTAAATGTCTGATTGGGTTACACTATTGCAGAGAAGTATTGCAGTGTGTTACTCATGTTTTATGAATTTAATCTGTAGCCATTTTCTTCAGGCTGTCAGTATGAAATCCAGGAAGGAAAACTGTATATACAAATATATATATATATAAAAAAAATCTTGACTATCTATTCTCATTCTTGTTATCCGTCCCTTACTCTAACCTTTATTATCTTTGAGGAGGATTATGTGACTCTCATGCAGAGCAGGGTTTACCTGCCTGAGAAGGTGTTACTCAGCGAATAATACTTCCCTGTACCGTGGAAGGGGGACCAGGCCTTACCTGTAGCATTTTGTACAAAAAAATTAATTTGCCTTTTCATGCGGGCCACAGAACTTGTGATTTGTGCTTCTGCTTTCACTCTTAATGATGTCCAAATAAATAACACCTGTAGTGGGTGTTTATAACCCTGATGGCCTCAGATTGTTCTCTTCTAGTGAGATAATGTTATGGCTGTGATATGATCCAGCCACTGTTTTAGATGTCTACGTCTTGCCCATCTTCCTGACCTTTTAAGCTCTCTTGACCTTATAATGCACAGATTTTTCAAAGCTGTTGCTAAAGCTTCTATAAAGCATTTTCCAGGTTGTTCTGAGACTTTGTCAGGTTTGTGCTGATAACCTCTGGATTTGGTGCTCTTCTCCATTTGACGTGAATGATAGTGTTAATTATGCTGATAGACTGCTAACAGGACAGCTAAACTTGGCTGAAAGAAAATTTTAGCAAGATTAAAATTCTCACTGTTGGCAGTGTACCATTTAAAATGTACCAAAGGTACTTCTTGACTTTACTGGAAATCTGTTGGTTCTGGCATCTTTGACCAGAAATCGAGGTACGATTACGGATCTGTAGTTATTCCTTGAAGCACATGTGCTGGAGCAGATGAAATGTCAAACTGTCAAGTCCCTATCACTGAGTGTCTCTGGATATTTAAAAATAGAAATAAAAGAAGGAATTGATTTTATCTGCTCTCTACTCGCTCTGCAGTGAGCAGGAGAGATGGTGTGATTAGTTCATTGAATTTTTGTGTTTGCCAGAGCATGGTATTGGCCAGGAGATTGTTAATGGTCCCTGCCTGGGGCTCCTTCCAGCTCCAGGCCAGAAGCTCCCAGAGGTGGGTTTTGTCCTCTTCATTTCTTTGAAACTGATCTTCCCAAAGTTCCTCTTCATGGCTGATCTCAGGTGGAGCACTTCGTTAGCCTTGTTAATTTATCAGCTGATTTTGAATAAAGTCCTTCTTCCTGGCCTCCCTGACTCTCATCTCTGGATTTTACCTCCGTGTTTCTAATTTCTGTTTCTCCCTCCTGCAGTTTTCACCTGGGATTTCCTGGGTGGTCTCTGTCCTTGATCTCTTTTTCTTTTCCTGCTACGCTTTTTATCAGAGTTACTTCATTTGAAAATATAAATTTGGTTATTGTGTCAAACCAAATGATGCCAGCCCTGTCGTCTTCTGTTCAAATCTTGACCTGTCTCTCCAGCCCTCTCCTTACATGTTTAGCTAACAGTTCAAGCTTAACGTGGCTGAACCGGGCCTTTTAATCCTGACTCCCAAAGGTCTTTCTCTGACCTCCTTTTTGGAGTGCTGAGGAAAATATCAGCATCATCTATTACTCAGCCCCATAAACTCAGCAGCCTTTTTTGACTCAACCTTGTTTTCGATTCTCACATCCAGGGTAGCTCCAGATCTTGCAGATTCTTCTTAACTGTTCTGAAATACAGCATTTATTGTCATGCTTACAGTTAAAACACAGTCCTGCCTCTCTTCATCTTGTGTCTCAATTGTTATCCTTTTCTTTGTCCTTGACAAATGTGATTTTTATTTTTGAAATCCATCGTGACTGCCAAGATTGCTGCCTCAGCTTATTCTTTTGATCATGTCACACTTCTCTTTGCATTCCTATGCCGAATCTGCCTTCTCTATTTTACCAACCTATAGCCTAACTGTTTTTTTTCCCCACACTCTTCATGGCTGTCTTTACTCTTCATCCACTTTCAAGGAGTCATTCCACAGTACCAACTTTCATCATTCATTTATTCAGTTTTCAAATAAACAACTCTGAGCCTCTTCCCATCCTGCCCATCATACTTTGGAGGAATTCTTTGCACATGTTCATGCAGTACCCCCTAATTTTTTCTTCAAATCCCTCCTTAAAACACTCCTGTACTAGAAACTTGTTAAATTCAATGGTGCTGAGACTGCTGGTACCCTGTGATCACAGCCTGTCAGGCAGATCTGTGCTGCCTCTTGCAGTTACCCTATTGTCATTTGCCTGGGATGAGGACAGCCCATCTAGTGGCTTGTAGATCCAGCCCATGAAATCATTCTTCTGGCTGTCTGTCGTTTCTGTTGTGGCCTTGCAGAGATGTTGCTTGGGGAGTGGTTGCACAGGTCAAATCAACCATGCCTTCTACCGTGTCAGCCTGGCATTTCAGGGGTGAGCCACCTGCAGCGTCCTCGCCCGGGAGGAAGGGGCAGAGGAGCGATGGAGGACATCTGCCAGGGCAGTGATTGAAGGACTTCTTCATGCCGAAGGGTTTATGAGGAGGAGCTACTGCGGTCATGCATCTCAGAAATGTTCCAAGGGGCATCTGGCCCTTAGTTTTCAATGGTTGGAATTAAGGTATAAACTCTCTGGGATTACCTTTTAATTCAGGTCTTTTTATCAGAATTACCTGTTTATAGGAACTCTTTGTAAGAATTGTTGGGTCTTGGACCRTGCTGAGGACTTCTAAGGACTGCAGTGATAGCAATGTTACATAATAACATTAAAGAGCATAGTGAAAAACAGCGAAGTCAAATTTTGCACGTACATTTGAAAATGGTGACACCTGTGGCCTTTCATATGCGTTACGGGAATTGTATGCATTGTCYGCAGCTTCTGCCTGCGAAAGATCCCTCTGGACAGCTGGGAGTCTTGCCCTGTTGCTTGGCAGTTTCCCGTCTTTCTACCTGTAAATATGARTAGTAAGACGTGGCATTTACTGTTCTACATGCAATAAATTTATCTAATTAGAATATGGCAGAGTAGGGGACTGAAAAACCCTGCGCAGTACTCTTTGTGGTGGGTTGACCTTGGCTGGACCTTGGCAGGTGCCACCAAACTGCTGTATCACTCCCCTCCTCAGCAGGACGGGGGGAGAGAAAATAAGATGGAAAAAAAAAAAACCAAAAAACCCCTTATGGGTCAAGATAAAGGCAGTTTAATAAAGCAAAAGCAAAGGCCGCACACAGAAGCAAAGGAAAACAGAAGCTTTATTGTCTACTTCCCATCAGCAGGCGATGTCCAGCCACTTCCCAGGAAGCAGGGATTCAGTACACGTCACGGTTGCTCAGGAAGACCAATGTTGTAAATAACAAATGCCCCTACTTCCTCCTCCTTTCTCTTAGCTTTTATTGCTGAGCGGACATCATATGGTATGGAATATCCCTTTGGTCAGTTTGGGTCAGCTGTCCTGGCTGTGTCCCCTCCCAGGATCTTGCCCACCCCCAGCCTACTGGTGAGAGGGGGAGATGTTGGAGAGAGAGCCTAGATGCTGTGCGAGCACTGCTCAGCAGTAGCCAAAACACTGCTGTGTTATCAACACCTTTCTAGCTACCAATACAAAGCACAGCACTATGAGGGCTGCTGTGGGGAAAATTAACTCCATCTCAGCCAGACCCGGTACACTCTTATAAGGTATTTATAGTCTCCTGATACTTCAAAAGGGAAACAATAACACATTTCATAAATAACATTTGACAGTTAGCAAAATGTAAATGTCAGAAGAACCTACTTCCATAATTACATCCCTTATTGACTATTGTAATTCATTTCTTACTGGCCTTCCAAACTGCGCCCTAGACAGTTCGGATGGTTCAGAGTGCTCCACTGGGATTTTTAATAGCCACAAGCTCATAGAGATACATTTTTATAGATGCCCGGTTTGCTGTATGAAGATTGTAAAAGCTGTATGTATTATGACAGTTTTGTCACTGTGAGAAAAAGATCCCAAAAGGTAAAACTCGGGTGTGATTTTGCACATTGTGAAGTCTGAGTGTTTTGGGATCAGGAGCTTTGGTTTGAACCTTACGTCTTTCCTCCTAACACCTGGCATACAGAGGAAGGCTGAAATTTCTGTCCTTCCTCTCATCTGGAAATGCTCTGACCTACAGCTGAGTTCAACCTTCTTGTAGTGAGTATCCGCAGGAACTGCCTAGTAATATTTCTGACACTAATTGGCATGAAGATAAAATAAAGGTATTCCAGACGTTTCATCCAAACTGAAATAATTTGTGGGAATTTGTTGTAGTTGTATTTTTCAGTGTGAAAAGGGTAGAAATTGGATTGCTTTCAAAAAGGCAGAAAATAAGATTTTATGACTTTAGCGATGTTCTCATTTGGCTGTATGTGGCCTCCTGTTGTTTAAGCCAAGCACCCCAGGATGGATTTAAGAAAGGGAGGTACTGCTACATGCATTGTGTGTTATGGTGTGGGGAACCTCACTATATGCATATTCCCAATTGCCGTTTGGCCTCCATTGCATAGGGGGGCGGTATCTGTCTATAGAGCTGTTGTAGTAAAAATTACTATGTAAACACTTCCGATATCGTTTAGCTTTAATGTTTGGTATGCTTAAGCAGAATTTGGGGTGAATTTTACTAAAAACTTGAAAGTCAACTTTTGGTTATAAAAATGTTTGCTGTTATGGATCCCGTTATATAGTGGAGCCGCACTGCATCCCTCTGGTGAGGTATTGTCCCACAGCAGAAAACTCAAAGTATAGAGTTATATTGGGGGTTTTTGCCTATAATCACTACCCTTTTGTGATTCAGATAAATAAATTACGATATGAAAGCCACATTGTAGTCTCACTGACTCCAGCTGTGATTTTGCCTTATAGAAGAGCACCCAAAATACAGAGTTGCTTGGGGTTGGGGGAGTTGTTTGCAAGTACTGATATTTTTAAGCCAGGTTAATGCATTAACTAGAAAAATGAAAGAAAAAACACTAGGAAAAAAAATTCAGGCCCATTTTCAGCACATGCTGAATTATAATGGTTGGATTTCAAACTGCTCGGGAAAGGACTTAGCAAGAGAAATGCTGACATAATAATAGTGCAGGCGGCTGAGATGCACCGAAACCTCCCTGGAGAGCAGTGGGGGACCTTCAGCGGGTGCCATAACAGAAAGTTACGTCCCCCTTTGAAATCTTCTGTTCCTTCCTCTTGGAGATGGCTAGGAAGCGTTATGCCCCAGGTGTTCTGGTGATTTTCCATCCTATTCAGTGCATTTTATCTGGTACGCTGCTCTGCAATTTTCCGTTTGCCCTGGTAATAGCAATACTACCGACGATGCTTCTGAATTTCTGTGCTAACTTGTAGGCTGTTTAACCTCTCCTATTGCTGGGGTCAGATGCAAGGGAGATAGATGACCTTCGCTGTCAATGTAATGGGAGAGGGAAACTACAGGAAGGTTTACTTTTAAAGTTACCTGGAGTTTGCGGGATGATAGTAATAGATCTCTATTGGCAATAAAATCAGTGGATGATGTTCTGCCCTCAGGAACACGTTTGTGTTTGCAGGGAAGTTGGCAAGAGCTTTGTTCAGTCTGATAGTCCAGGGGGACGAGTAAATGCCTTTTCTTCCACGTAGTCTGTGTAATAAGCGGCCCTGTGGAAGGAAAGGAGGAGGAAAGACAGTGGTTTCCACTGGATGCTCTTATTTGTCAACAGTTACCCAACACAAATACCTGCTTTTATCCCTGTCTTTCAGTTGAGTAAGTAATAAATTTCAGATACCAATAGATCTTTGCTTAATATATAAAAAACTGTTCATAAAAGTTGTCTTCCTAAATGAGATAATTGTACTCATAACCTTTCTGGTTTATGCACTGTATGCTCAGCATGCAGGCAGCCATGTGTCGCAGAGCCTAAGGGCTGGAACAGCATCTCCCGTTGTGCTACAGCACCTGGTGGTAATCGTGGAATTACAGCAGTGCCTAATGTGTCCCTAAATTGTAGCACTCCTCTAGAAAAAGCAGCATTTAATGGACTCTAGCTATCTCTACTGTTAATACTTTTTAATCCTTTGTGGTTCCCATCCTAATTCTGCATCATTGTACTCCCAGCGAAGCAAGCAGCAACATTCCTGCAGACTTTAAAGGGAGCCATGTGAAATAGGTGAGGCAGAGCACTAATTAATTTGAGTGCCTTGACATTTAAAGCAAATGAGAAGTCTGGGTATCTGAAAATATTGCATATGGCTCCTAGCCCCTGCTCTGCATAGCTCTGAGTATATTTTTTTTTTCTTTTTAGGTAGTCAAAATATGGATCTGAATCCAATTTTTTTGATTGTGTCCTTGCTTTTAAAAAGGCTGAGTTGGTTTGTAGAAGGTTTTATAGCCTTATGGTATCTTTAATTAGCCAAATGTGCTCCTGTGAATGATACAGGAATTTGGAAGTATTTTAAAGTGTAAAGCACGTGAGAGTGTAACCTGTACATGCATAAGGCTTAGTGATGAGCAGTGCTGAGATTGAAGTAATGAGGAAGTTCAGTTTTGTTCAGGAGAAGTAGAAGACATCCTGTGCACAGAAGTTGTAAAGGGTGGCGGAGAACTAAAGGAATAAGTAGCAGAAAACAAGCCAGCATCCACACATCAAAGCTATGAAAGGCTCTACTGCGTGCATTTAAGTAAAAGGTGAGGGCAGAATGCCTGACAGCTTTTATGAAAGGCAGACCCTGTGTGAAACCCACTGCCAGGACAGAAAAGCAAGGCAGGGAGAGAGAAAAGCAAGTGTAGTTGAACCGTGCTCTCTGCTGGGCCACGTCTGCGTGCAGACTGTTTAATCAAAGTTTGCTTTTGGAGCTTTCAATTAGCAGGAGAAGACTAAAACCAAACATTCGGCCTGCTTTACATGAAAATGAGCAGGGAAGAAACAACTCTGGGCATTAAAATGTGCAAATGGGAGCTTTAGGGCTCCCTTTTGGAAGGTGCCAGGGCAGAGCTTACAAATACTCTCCATTGCCTGAGTTGAAATGTAGAACTGTTGTCACACAATGTGCCAAGCACCTACTGAGTGCGACTCCAGAAATTCCTACCTTGGGATAATGCAGGGGGAAAAAAAACCAAAATTGAGCCAAAAATTACCTGCAAGTTCTTTGTTCATTTTTAGAGTCTCTTTGAGGTTTGCCTTTTACATTTTATTTTATTCTTATCTTAGGGCTCAAGTACTGCACTCACTGGTTGTGTTGCTACGGATGCTTTATATGCTAGGTTAAGCATCTGTTGTGGGACCTGAACAAATGAAGGAGTGGCACATTTATGGGATTATCTGAAGTTTGTTTATACATGCAACTGTAACTCAAAGAAAAAGGTTTTCTCTCTTTTCCTGTAGGAAGACTGAAAATAAAATGGCATGAAGTGCTAGTGTGGTATTTATGACCAGGATAGGTAGTTAATGATACTGTTTCTGAATTGTAAAGCACATCGCTCCAGAGTCATTTTTTGCTAACCTGCAGGTACGCTGCATCCATCGGCAGCCTTCAGGCACCTTCAACATAGGCATCGTTATAATACTCTGTGATTGTACACCTCCGGTTATGGAGTAGTCTGAGATCTTACAGACAATATTGGTAGAGGTTGTTCCTTAGTCTTTTCAAAGAGTCGGCCATTGCCTTGAAGGCCAGTTCTGCATTGGAAAGAATATCCAGCAGCTCAGACATCTCTGCTGGGAACCAGGAGGATTTCTCATGGTAATGTATTTCGGAAAATGTAGTAGTAGAGAAGGGTGACCCCAGGATGAAAGGCTTACCTCTTTATGGTATAGAAAAGGTAAACTCAAGTGTTCCTCATATGTAAACCGATGCCTGTGGGAGGGGACATTCCAGGATGTCTCCTTTACTTCTGTATTTATATACTGGCCACTAGAAAATTAAGCCATTAGAGATGAAGAGTTGAGCTGAGTGGATTTTGTCCAGTTCTATGCTGTGCCACTGGAAACCAATCTATCATTGTGGAACACAGGTAGGATTTCTTGCTTGTATGCTTTGGTTTATTTCTGATTATGAAATCACTTTTGTATTTGAAAGATATAAAACATCGTGTCATGTGAACTTCTCAACTTTTTTGCTTTCATTTTCAGTTGGCTTATGAACACGACATACTGGTTATACACAGTTTGTGAATTCGTAAAGTCCTTTTCTATTCTTACTCTTCTCTGTACATGTGCTTTCTCTCAGCCCCCTTTAAAAGTCTTATTAAATTGGTCTGAGTATCTGGGAGACAGATAGATAAATATAAAAGAAATCCCTCTTGTCCTTTTTCCCCTTTTCCAGAGAAGTTTGTAACATTATGGAAGTAGATTTATGGTTAAAGAAAGTGCTGTTTGATGACTATCCAGTGCAACTTAAATTTTAGTATTGCCAGTATGAGTGGGATTTTTGTGATCTTTGCAAGCTCTGCTTTATAGGGTTTGCATGACAAATCAAGAGAATCAGAGGCTGGTTTTCACTGATGAGCTTTTCAAATCACAGGCTACAAGAAGAGGGTGGGTCATAATGCTTGCTGCATCTGAAGCAGATCTGAGACAGTTAAAGCCAAAAAATTGCCTCCAAAGCTCCTAGGAGTTGTATGAAGGAATTTCTTGTGCTGTTCATGTAAATCAAAAGCATTTCAGGAGGTGAGGAATATTGATGTAAAGGAACAAAAGAACCTTGTAAAAGTAAAACCTTCTCAAAAGACATTCACAGGCTATAAAGATGAACACAATAAAAATATGGAGAGGTTCAGTGATACTGTAATGAACTGACTGTCTCATCACTGAATATTGTGCTCCCTCAAATTCAAGATTTAATCAATAAAAGTCTTACAAACTTCAGAGTGTATCAGGAAAAAATACAAGGCATGGTCAGAGGTGCTACACTTAGGCTGTATGCAAGCTTTGGCTTGAGAGTACAGGGCAATATTGGCATATTTATGGCTATTTTGATCTACTGACCATTTTGCAGAAAGTGATGAGGTGGGGGCTAAGGGAGAATACACTTGGACAGATGTGTTACAGCCCTGGAAACCCAGCAGTGGCCGCTGGGCAGCTGTCATCCCAAAGAATAAAATAGTATCCTTATAGGCAAGTATTGTTACTTGTGCACCACATTGAAATAGTGAAATGGCAAGGTAAAACAATGTATTGTAGTCTATAGGTGGTCCCATACAGTTGCAGTGTAGGGCCATGTTGCATTACTGAGCYGATTATGGCCTAGTGGACCCATTGACTTTTGTATCAAGGATCAGGTTTGCTCCTTGTTGGTATTGCCGTGCAAATCCTTCTTTGTTTTAACCATCCTGATAAAACAATGACTGTGTCTGATGCAGAAACAATAAGAAAATAGTACGAGACTCATGGGAGGTCCAGCATCACGGCTTTAGCGTAGCACATTTGTTTTTCCAAAGCTCTATGAAAATGTTTCCTTGTCCTTTAGGATTTTCTTTGTCCTGGAACAATATTTGCAAGTCCATATTTAAAATATAACTTGGGATTAATAGTAATTGGACAAGGGTTTTAGATTTAGCTAGCTACTTTCACTCCTGGTACAATAAAAAATTGAAAAGCCTTTGAAGTAAAGATATGAAATTGGCCATGTGTGCRTTCCAGTTTTGTTTTGTTCCTTTCCAAATTCATATATCTAATAAATGGATCTTCTGCATGAGCAACTTAGCATTTGCTTCCTAAGACAATGARCAATAACTAAATTCGTATCTGGTCTTTGTCAGACATTATTACAAATTATGAGAGCCAGACAGAAGTTTATTACCTTAGTGGTGTTCTCTTTCACAAATTAGGTTCTTGGAACATCCAGCTAGCTCAGTATCGTAGATCCATTCATCACAATTAGACTGCTGCGCTGGCAAAGTTAAGTCCAGCTAACTTAATTGACTCCCGCTGTATGCCGGGGGTCTCAGCTGAGGACAACTCCAGGCCAGTYGAGAGCACCACTGCACGTGCCTGTCACGGGAGGCACAAACAAGGACGCTCGCGTTTGCTCTCTTAAGAATTTGCTGCTCTTGCTGCCCAGGTRAGATACAGGCAGTAGCAGGATACTTTTTTCATCAAGCAAAGGAAATGGTAAGGATTAATTCAGATTTTAGCTGAGGCTGAAGTACCCTTTTAAGCTATCTTCCTGAGTCCAACCAAACAGGCTCCTACCTGGGGTACTTCACTAAGTGCTTCCCTTTATATAGGATGAATTGGAGTGTACAGATGGAGCTTAGTCTAGCACTTCACTTGAAGACGTGCTTAACCTTACACATACGATTATGCTCACTGACTTTTGTCCTTCCTGACTCAGCTGCACGTTGCCGTGTAAGCTTGGGAAGTCATATAATCTGTTTTTTGCTTCAGTGTCCTCAGTTGCAGGAAGAGAATGGCTCTTAAGAGTTTATTATTATTATTGTTATTAAGAGGAAATTGAATTTACACATCTTTTGGGTGCTTTGCTGTGTCACAGCCAGACTGCTGACACCCTGGAGGGACTGAGTCTGTCATAACTGGGGCTGAATCTGTCTCGATGCTTTTCCTTACCAGCACCATATTTTACGTGCCCCTTTGTGATACATAGACGAAGCTTTGATCTGCATGTAATATGAAAGTGTTCTTTTTGTGCCAAGTGTTTTTATTGCAAAGCTTGTGCACTGAAATGCCTTTTAGAAGTTGGCACTTGGAAAAGTCTTTCTTTAGGTTATTGTCTGCAAAATCAGTGTGTATGGAAGAAGCACAGGGATTAGACAGATTTATTTTCTTCTCATTGTGAAGACATGCTTAAAGGTTGCCATCTGAGAAGTCCCTTCAGGCTTGGAGGACACTCCAGAAGTTACATTTTCCTTTTCTGCTCCTATTCTTGGTTTTTTTGTAGACGGAAAGTCCATAAATTATTGCTCAGCCCAAACTCCATGAGTGGCTTTGGGTCAGAAAGATTCAGGGCTGGACCATTCATTTCGGCTGTGTAGTACGTAGCACGTGTTCAGTCTGCTTCAGCGGAAGGGTTCAGTTCTCACTCCGTGGTAGTATGTTCAGTTTGTACTCCTTTATGATCCAAACTGATCATCTTGACCAGTGCCTGGAAATGCTTCCCAATACTGAAATCTTCATAACCGCAAGAAGTTTCTAGTGGGTTTTGCTTTTCAGGTATTCATATGTGACATTTATTTTTGAAAGCTGAATTGAAATGATACTTTGTTCCAAGACTGCTTGCTGTTCTAGTAGGAATTCAGTATTTTGATAATTTGCTAAGCTTAAACTGTACTGCTCTCTTCCTTTTCTAGATCAAACAAGATGAAATTTTCCATGTGTTGTAGTAAATGTTTATATAACAGATTTTTTGGTCTAGCAAGTGTTTACTCACACCAACCACTGCCACATTTAAGCCAAATTACTGTGATCTGTCATATATTGTTTATTCTGCTGTCCTCTCCCCATGGACATGCAACTGGACTACTCATCACGGTAGGAAAGGACTGTCAGATTTGAAATACGATGTTTCCTATTTGCCTTTTGTTTAGACATACAGTTTCTAAAGCTGTTTCTCTTGGGAGCGCTATTTTTCCTCCTTTCCTCAAACATCCCCTTTTGTATTATATGGCCTGGGTGAACTGTTCCCCTCTTGCCTTTCTGACCAATTGGAGCAAAATCCAAACAATTTTGTGTATTCATCTTTGGAAAATGGGCCGAAATAATAGAAAAGAAAAACAGTAATGAAAAGCATCTGCCCAGTGGAGGCAGAGGAGACTGCAGCAGTAACACCACGATTTGTAGCAGCCTGTCACTAATTGAGAAATCAGCAGCAGTGATAAATTCACAAGGTGTGTTGCAAAGCCTTATCAGGTTGGATTTAGCTGCCTCTGACAGCAACCTGCAAGTTCTGTCTCTTCATTTGCACTTCAGCAACACCCACAACGCCAGTGAAATGTTTTTATACTGTGCCGAGTGCTCAGGAACCACCCAGGAGGCAGGGGAAAGGCTGTGGGTGAACGCACTGATGGTGGCGGGGGAGCAATTGGCTTTTCGGGTGGATGAGGTCCGTCACCACCCCTGCTCTTGGTTGCCCTGTGCTTGTTTCCCCCATCTGCTTTTTCCCTGGATATCTCGGTAGGCTGATGCCTTGCCACCCCATCTGCCACCCAAATGCCAAGTTCTAGAAAACAACATGGAAATGTTTGTGGTGTAAATATGATTTACTGATTCATTTTCCATTTCATTGACATTTGAGTGGTGACGTTTTCCCCAAACTGTCTCTACACAGTCCCATTGAAATGGGACTGTCTCTAGGGTGAAAGGAAGTTGAAAGATTCGCAACCACTTAACAGGTATCCATGCACCATTGATGGGTACCAGGGAAAAAAACATGCCAGCAGGCTCTGATGAGATGTTTGTTCCAGATGTCTGTGTGTCTCTTTTTCTTTTTTTTTTTGTCTACATACAGGGGACTGCTCTCTGTCCATGCCTGAAAGTTATAAAACAGGTCTGGGATTTGAATCTGCAGCTGTAGAGAATTTAAGTGTTTCATGGCTGCTCCTTAAGTGTGTTATTTGAAATGTGGGGTGTTTACAACAGAGATGAGCAGCTCCAGACCACCTCTACTAAGTGCATTTTAACGAAACAGCAGAGCAGCATTGCAGCACAAACATAGGCAATTGGAGAAATGCTTGTGACCAGTTGTTGTCCCCACAATCCCTGCAAATCTCAGCTAAAACAAACAGGAATTGTAAGGAAATGGCCATGAAGAACATTTGACAGAGTGCCGTAGTATGCACGTCTTGAGCACCGTTAAGGAACGCAGCAACCTCCTAGGCGTAGTGGAGGAGCTGGCTGCACATCTGTACCACTCTGGTGTTTCTTGCAGCAATGAGATAAAATTCATCTCAGAACCACTCACCTGTTTTACAATTCATTGTTTTCACTTAATGTGTTGCAGTAAATAATGGTCAATGTACTATTACACTTCTGGCTTGCTAAGCTTGTCGTTAAGGCATTGCCGTAGTTTTCCACATTAGGTTCAGTTTCTATGATTTGTTCAGTAGTCTTCCTAAACATATAGGGCCTGATTTCCTAATGTGCTGCTGAGCAATCACAATATGAGTTGGAGTACGGGGGACTTACATGTAGACAGCTGTATGACTGAAACTATAGTTCATAAAGTTCTTGTATTATGAATCCATTAAGGATTTTGTAGTTTGGTGGGTAACTTTGATGTTTGGGGAGCTTTAAGTGACACGCAAAATGTATTATTGCTTGTTCAAATGGGATAGAAGTGAATAGACAGGAATAGAAATGCAGAGGATGCTTGGGCCAGGCCTGTCATCCACATCCCAGTATCACTAGCGTGGAAATTACAACAGCGGAGCTGTCAGTTGGTACCACCTATCTGAAAACAGGCTCACCATTTAGTTGTTCAAGGTGAAAGGCTGTGCAACTTAAATCCCTGTGAAACTTGTCCGTATAGATATAATATTGTGTGGTACATGCTTCCTGCTTTCGGTGGGGCAGCTTTTATAGGAGGCTTTGCAGCTTGCAGGATATTTTTTGTTGTGGCTCTTAACACTGTGCCCCAGGCTCCACTAAATAGACAACCTCATTAAAAGAGAAATAGCGATAGTAAAGCAGTGACTTTCTCATGCCATCTAACTCACATATTTGACATGATTGCTGGACCCTCCAAGTACTTAATTGATTGACTTAATTGATTTAGTGGCACTGGAGGCTACAGCATGGAAATAAAGGGGCAAGATGAGGATAAGGGGTGAAAAAATTTATGATAGGTGCCAAGCAGCCTGAGGGAAATTAGAAATGCTACAGATCTCAGAGGCAGCTAAATCAATTCACTGTGATGTACAGGGAGCAACCTGGGGGAAGAGAAGCAGGGGATAGAATGGAGAAAAGGAGAGAAAATAGTGGCTAGTAGGAGAGACCGGAGCAAACTTAAGGGGAAGAGGGAAGACAGCAGCCTTGGTATTTGGACAGGGTGGGTATTTTGGACTTCTTTAACACCAGGAAGAAACTTTCTAGTGTATGAAGAAATTATAATAATGACATCATGTTTAGCCTAAAAAGAAGGAATCTTGCATCACAAGATTGTCTTAGTTACCCGTTTTGAGACTTTATTTGTGCTTCCATTTGAAATCCTCGACGTTTGCAACAGTGACTAAAGTCACAGGAGACCTAAAATAATTTGGAGGCTATGTACAGTGGATTTTTTTAACAACTGAAGCTTAAATGTTAAATTACTTTCTAATCTATGCAATATTTAATTGACTGTATTGAACCATAATACAAATTAAGTCTTCTCTATAAATTGTTCTGTCGTACTGCAGCCCTCCAAAACAATTTGATGCCTCCCTTTATGAATTGGTAAACGGCTTGTAGCAGCGCTCAGCAAAGATACAGTAAAAACATCAAATAGTGTGTGATGGACTCCATCAGCATGGGCATGTGGGGGTGTCATAAACATCCCTGAGTTATGAAATAATTCTTTTATGTGCTTCTGGCCCACTAGAGACAGGATTAAGTCATGGTAAAACCTTGAAGATATAAAAAAAAAAAAANAAAAAAAAAAAAAAAAAGGCTGGGGAGAAAGAGAGGCAGGTCAGCTTGTGAATATTAACTGTTGAGCACTGACCAGTAGTTCTGCTATAAGCAATTTTGTGTGGCTTTTGTTTCGTTTCCTTTCAGGACTGTTCATATCAAGTATTGAGAGGGTGACTACACGTGAGCAGTTACAAACTGAGGGATAAAGATGACATTTCTATTGGTTGGTCTCATTTTATGGGACAGATTAATCTGTGTGAATGCACCAGACGCAAATCTAATCAAAACATGTGAAGACTGTGTATTTATAGATAGCCTCAATTGTAAGTCTCTGTTGGGTGGCTGGATGAGATGGTGTTTCTCCTTGTGCTGTCCCTTCTGTTGCCCTTTACCCTAGTAGACGTCTTGCTGCTGTGAAGGGCTATGCGGGGTGCTAGGCAGCCTGCATCCTTAAAACAAAGATTTACAAAAAGGATGCAGTTCTGATCTTGAATTTTATGGTGGTAAATCTCTACTGGCTGCAACAGGAGTCTCATTCCTGCTTTATGATGAGCGAAGAATCAGGCACTCATTAAATAGTATTTGGAATAAAGTATTGGAATATGTAGAAAGGACACATCAGATGAATCAAGGGCTGTGAAAGCACAGGTTCAAAGGAGTGTTTATATCTACATTTGAGTACGGATGTGTATATGCAACATTGCATTTCATGTGTATGTTCCAACTCAGTATCCCTCAAACAAATGAAAAACTCTTGCTAAATGTTCCATACAGTAAAATATGTGAAAGGATAATGTTGCAGTCACCTGTACTTAATTTGTACATCTATTGATACAGTATGTAAATATCATAACCATTAAAAATGTGATGATTTTCGAACGGTTAGTGAGGGTTCCCAAATAAATTGGAGTGTCTCCATCTGCTGTCTTACATTGTGGGTGATACTTTTCCATGGTAGAATGATCTTCAAATTTAATTCCATGAGGAAGGAATCTGATCACAGTTTAATTTCAGTGCAAAACGCTGTCTCACAATCAATAAAGCAATGTCAAAGAACTTTGATTTAATAGAAACCAGAGATAACGTTCCCTGTCATATGCAGAATAGAGAGATGGGAACATTTCATTTCATTGTAACAGATAGCATGCAACTTGGTTTTCAGAAAAACCTAATAAATCAATATCCCTGTATTATCTAAGTAAGATCCCATCATTAATTTTAAACGCTTAACACATTGGGAGAGTCTGAAGCGCACCTTCAGCTTAGCCACGTTCAGCCTGAAGTCAATGGCAACACTTCCATTTTCCTACGAGCAAGCAATCTTGATCTTGGGAAGTTAGGAGTCATTTACTGCGAAATGAAAATGAAAAATGTCCAGTCTTTTGTTTTATATGTAGTCATCTGTCTCTTGCGTGCTGCCTCTCCTTTTAAATTTCAGTCCATGTTCTACAGAAGTCTCATCGCTTGTCATTTGCCCTGCATGTGCTCAGCCTTTTCGCTTCTACACACACACATCCTCTCTGGTTTTGAATTTTAAAATGTTTTTTTTAAACTCTAAAAATAACTGGTTGTTTAGAGATTGCCTGGATACCATGCTGATTTTCAAAATGTGCTTTTCTCAAAACCAGCAGGAATCTGGACCTCAAAAGAATTCTTTGTGAGGCTTTGCCTGCGCTCAGAAATAGCATTATTCCTAGATGATATAAGAGCACGTCAATATATCAGAAGGTAGAAATTTGAACTAATAGGTTGTTTTAGATAAACTGTTCAAGGACATTATTTTAAATAGAAATACATAAATATTATTTTGGTAATAAAATACTACCTAGGCCGAAGTGAGAAAGGTGCTGGCACTCCAAGACATGCTTATAGGAGTCTCAGAGTCATGTCCTGGCTCTGGGGAGAGTTTTACTCATACATTTAAAACAAAATTTGAGTCTCTTTATTATTACAATTAACCAAAGTGGGATTTTAAATAAAATGTGACATTTTGCATTTAGCATTGATTTCAAGTTGGATAATTGCATTTCCATGAGTTTTCTGGGAAAAATAAATTTTTGGAGTTCAGTTATGCTTTAAATGAAATATCGCTTGCTGGCTGATGCTGAGTGTTGCAGAGATAAAGCAAGTCTGGTGCCGATTCTTAGAGAGGTTGGATATCTCGGCTCTAGCTCTGCAGCCCCTGCAGATCAGTCTGTCCTCAGAGTCGCCTGTATGAAGCTACAGGTAGCTGCCGCTGCTTCTTTTATATACCTACAAATACTGATTCCGTACCTAGGATGCTGTGTGGGTAATAACGAGGTAATATTTTCTGTTGAACTATATCTCACCGAAAGATACCAAGAAAAATATTCAGTTGAAGCTTTTAGTCAAATTATTAAAGCAAGTCAAGTTTGGCTAGATTTTGAAAAGAGAATAGGCTTAAAGAGTTCAGATATTAATTGATTTTGATACCAGGTTATGTTTGTTTGTTTTATTTCCATAGGTGTATTGAGACCCAGGTAAAGCACTGATGAAAGAGAAATAATACAGCTTTTTAATAGAACATTTTGATGGATATTTCTTACTGTGTTTTTTTTTAATAGCTATTACAGCACCACCATGCAGTTCATGAAATTTCATACATTGCAAAGGATATTACAGACCATCGAGCGTTTGGATATGTATGTGGAAAGGAGGGAAATCACAGATTTGTGGCAATAAAAACAGCCCAGGCAGTAAGTATCAGATCACTGTCATTTTCTACAGTGTAACTCAATAGAAAAGCTGTGTTCATAAGAAGCTGTGCAAGAGGCCAATCTTGTATTGTTTATGATTGTGCTAGATGATAGGTCACAAGTGTCTACTTAGATGTTCTTAAATAGCAAATTAATATGAAAACAGCTTGGGAAAAAGAGAGGGTATTTCATTATTTCTGATTTTTCATGATGTATTTTTTTATAATTAGTTAGTGTTTTCCTTTCTAACCAAACTAGACTGGATACAGATACATTTGGTCATATTCCTATACTCATCTAAATAGAAAGAAATAGATACCAAATAGCTACTTTGCGTATAGGCTACCGTATGAGAAACCACTAATAAATATGCTTTTACATTCATATATATGTCTTTTATATTCATAATGCCTTTTATATTCATAATTATAATTGTCATTAATTTGCAAATATAGTTACTTCGATAGAAATTAACCCAAGCCTGGATGCTAAGGTAGAAATTAATTCTGTATGAAGTTCTCTCCAATTGTGGAGATGCTATAGGTGCTCTATCAGCAGGATGGGATAAGAGGAGTATATTTTCCCACATAGAAACCCTCCTTCCTGTTTTTGCTTCCATAGGCTGAACCTGTAATTCTGGACTTGCGAGACCTGTTTCAGCTCATCTATGAACTGAAACAAAGGGAAGAAATGGAAAAAAAGGCACAAAAGGACAAACAGTGTGAACAAGCGGTATACCAGGTACACGCATAAGCTTAGACTACTGCCAAGAAAAGTATGGTTTGAAGTATCCCCCAAAGTTGCTCCAAAGAGGCACTGAGCATCCTCAGCAGTTCTTAACAGCAATGGGTTTGAACGGTGCTAGCTTCAAATGGACAAGTATGAACCTAACAGCCATCGTGAGCTCAGAAGTAGGATTAAACAGTGATGAAAGCTATCGCTTGGGGTATGATGACCATATTTAGCAACTGGAAATGATCTATTCATTTCCTGCATAGTGTTTCTTCTAATTCAGAAGGAAAACTTTAATGAAGGTCAGTGTGTTGTAAGTCAGGTTTTTAACAGTGTCTAATACTTTAGGGAAGATTCAGTATACTTCTCAATGTGTGTATTTGAATCAAATCAAATAAGTTGCAGATTGTTAAACTCAGATGAAACTTGAATAAAGTTACTTTGAACAATAATGTGACTTTATCTGTATACTAAAGAAAGAAAACTATATACTTACCTGCCCATTTTGCTTATTTCTTTGCTGTCCTTTAATTTCTGAATACAGTTCTTTTATCTCTACTGTTTATGTTCTTTGCTTTTACTGCCTGTCCTCTTACTTTGCTGTAGACAATTTTGGAAGAAGATGTAGAAGATCCTGTATACCAGGTAATTTCTGAAGCTGTATGGCGTTGGAGTTTCAGAAATGACTAGATATTATGTTATCTTCAAACACAGCCAAAACCTTTAACACAAGATGTTTTGAAATTTACTGAGATAGGTCTTCTGAGAAACTTGTAAGATTTTTACAGAAAGTAGCGTATTTAGAGATTAAGCTGTAAGTTATAGCACAATATGTCTGTATAGAATAGAACAGAATATTTCCGTTAGACTGTAGCAATATTAGATTAAGTATTTCATCAATATTTCTTAGAATGTGGATTGTAAGTCCAGATTTTAAGTTTCCAAATGAGATTTGTCATCGTTTTTAAATACAAACTCTAACTGAAAAGGGAGTTACTTTGAGAATAAGGAAGGTGACATCTTGTTCTGATAGTAATAAATTGACATTTTGGTTTTGGCTTCTATGGGGCCAGAATTTAATTCAGAGGGTGAATATTTTGAAAAAAACAGCAGTGGAATTGATGTTATAACACACTCCCTTGTTGGCGTTTGGGCTATGATTTGATAAGAGATCTGGAATTTAAGTCTTGTTTTATCCAAGCAAAATGTCTGGGAGCAAAGGTGATTATCAGAAATATGTCAATATATTCATGTCCAATATCCTACTGAGTGTGAAGAAGAAAAAGATGTAATTTCATTCTCATGTTTTTGTGCTGAAACAAAATATATGATAGTTTACTTTTTTCCCCTGGAGATTTTGTGTTCTTCCACTTAGGCATGTCAGTGGGAGGCACACTGAAAGAAACTGATTCAACCATTAGTGAATATTGAGCAGTGCCTAAGGTGTAGCAAGAAAGATGATAAGAATTAGGATGCCCTGAATTACTATTCAGCTTTTATAATGTCAGGAGTTTTACTTTGTGCTCTTCACAATAAAGCAAGAACCTGAAAATGAGAAGTGTTGTGACAGCTTTTTGCCATGTRGCCTGTTACATGAGCACCAGCCTATTCTTCCAGTTTGGATTTAGCTTTTTTATTCATAGATAATAAATATATGTGGAAATAATTGCCATTATGTAAAAGAGGCAAAATTCACGTTGACTTCAGAAAATTAATATTGGGCCACAGGCGGTCTCCCTAGTGAGAAAGAATTAGGAAGTTGCTCTAATGATCATTAGAGGAGATTTAGGTCTATTCATTGCCAGTTTACAAAATATGAAACAACCTTACGCTGCGCTTTCTGACAAACCGGTTGTCCTGCTGCCAGCCTGTACTTTGAACTTGTTTCTTTAATGCCTGCCTATGTTTTTACGTGGAATTCCAAATCGCCTTTTTCCCTTCTGTTTCATCTTTGACTTTTCCTCTCTGGCGGCTGGTGTAATAGTACATTGTGTTTGAGGCTGGACACGAGCCAATCCGTGAGCCTGAAACGGAAGAAAACATTTATCAGGTATAAAATCGCTAACTTCGGTGTTTTCATTGCAACGATTGCAAGCATTTAGTAAAGTACATTTCATATATGGTTCACTTTTATTAGTTTTCATTCATCACAAAAATGTCTGGCATTTCATTCTGGTGACATGACATGAATAATCTGCTGGTCTCAGTGGGATTTTTCTGTTGTTTGTCATTTCAGCTTCTGCAAACTTTATTAACTTTGTCAACTTACGAAGGGTCTTAAACTTTTGAGTATACCATATCAGGTGATAAATAGTGGATTCTTGTTCTGTTAATTTTTTGAAACTTTTTACACCTATTCTAAGAAACAGATACTGAAATCTGATGGAGGGCAGACCATCCAAGCAATTCTTAGAAAGACATTTTGATGGTACTGCTCTTCCTTCTGGCTAACCAAGGAGATAACTGAGCAAAACCTAAGAGCTCTCCATGGATATCCCCCCAGACTGGGGAAAATAGTTAGAGCCCAAGCTTGCATTCTTCACACTGACAAAAAATTGCATTGAAAGCAATCTAAAATAATCTTTTGTTGTTCAATTTATCCTCAAGGGATCAGTGCAGGGTTTATTAAAATATAATGTAATTCATTTTGTATCACATACTAGAAGCAAATCTGGAGATAGGCAGAAATGTCTGCATGCTGTAAGAAAATAGTGAGTTGAGGAAATCATTTAGTATGGAGGGGAAGGAGATTCAAGCAGTGATTAAGCATTTCATCTAGCTGTACTAGAGGTTGATCTGCTAATAGGAAGAGCTTTTTTAAGGTAGACAGGAGCAGGGATAGAACAAAAAAAAAGGGAAAGGTATTTTTTTAAGTAACAGAAAAGGTAGGAAGATAATAGAAAAAATGAAAGGATAGAGTAGCTGTAAGCCAAAATAGAAAGAAGCTAAGTGGGAAAGGGAAATGCAAGTTAAACATTAGAAAATAACCATCTTACAGACCCCATCACAGGGTCATTAAGATGAGATTCATTTAACCTGCCATCCATGATGCCATCCAGAGGGACCCGGACAAGCTGGAGAAGTGGGCCCATGCAAACCTCATGAGGTTCAACAAGACCAAGTGCAAGGTCCTGCACCTGGGTCGGGGCAACCCCCGGTATCAATTCAGACTGGGGGATGAAGGGATTGAGAGCAGCCCTGCCGAGAAGGACTTGGGAGTACTGGTGGATGAAAAGCTGGACATGAGCCGGCAATGTGCGCTCGCAGCCCAGAAGGCCAACCGTGTCCTAGGCTGCATCAGAAGCAGCGTGGCCAGCAGGTCGAGGGAGGGGATTCTGCCCCTCTACTCTGCGMTGGCGAGACCCCACCTGCAGTACTGCGTCCAGCTCTGGAGCCCTCAGCACAAGAAAGACACGGACCTGTTGGAGCGGGTCCAGAGGAGGGCCATGAAAATGACCGGGGAATGGAACACCTCTGCTATGAAGGAAGGCTGAGAGAGTTGGGGTTGTTCAGCCCGGAGAAGAGCAGGCTTCGGGGAGACCTTATTGCAGCCTTTCAGTACTTAAAGGGGGCTTGTAAGAAAGATGGCGGCAAACTTTTTAGCAGGGCCTGTTGCAGCAGGACAAGGGGAATGGCTTTAAACTAAAAGAGGGTAGATTTAGACTAGATATAAGGAAGAAATTTTTTACGCTGCGGGTGGTGAAACACTGGCACAGGTTGCCCAGAGAGGTGGTAGATGCCCCATGCCTGGAAACATTCAAGGTCAGGTTGGACGGGGCTCTGAGCAACCTGGTCTACTTGAAGATGTCCCTGCCCATGGCAGGGGTGTTGGACTAGATGACCTTTAAAGGTCCCTTCCAACTATTCTATTCTATGATAACCTGTCTGTTGATTTCCTGGCACCCCACCATGCGCACTAGAGTATGCATCCTTCTGTATCTGTAGACCAAGACATGCAAAGCTCTCAAGGTGAGAGTATGCCTAAGGTGGAAAATTTTCTACCGCGTAGTGTTGGAAGTTTGACTACTTTCAGGAGAGCAATCTGTTACAAAATTACTACTCTAATTGTCAGTTTTATGATAGAAACAAAAATCCCATGACAGCTACATTCAGACCAAAAAATTCTGATTGTTGTTCATCGAAGTGCCAAGCTTTTAGTGACGTTTTAGAGAAGTACTGGTGGCAGCAAGCAAAATGGGGTCGTCGCTCCCAGTGTTTGGAGATCTTAAAGCAAACTCTGGTGGGTAGGGAAGAAGTAGGAACTGTGTTCTGAGGAATGGCCTAAAGAACAGGAGGACACTCTGGACATTTTCTTCTTCTTAWAATGGAAATAGAAGATGATAAGCATATAGTGAGGTCTTGCCTCATCTCGAGGCACTGCTGTTACTGTCCTGGAAGTCACCAAAGAATTGCTCAAGGCTTTATATGACAGTGTCTGGATGTGATGAAGTTTTTTCTCCCACAGTGATGCACAGAAAATACATGTGATACATGATATACCGTACTCTCGGTATACGCAGTCTAGCATTGTCCTTCTCTGTATTTACTACAGGCAATACCTTGAATACAGTGAATGCTGAGATTAGGGAGCTATTTTCTATCTAATCTAAAGGAGCTAATCCTTTTCTATTATCTATTGTAATTGACAGATGCTGAAGTATCACTACCGTAGACTTGTCCAGAGCTGCGAGCTTCCAAGTTCCCGTGGACTTCGTGAGCTCTTGGCTTGCTATAAATCTGGGTTCCCACAGCTCAGATCTTACACTGGCAAAATTGTTTCTCTTACAAGATTTTTATGAACTCAGAACCGTCCATTAAAAATGAAATTTTGTTGTTTGTTCATTTTTTTAGTTTGATGCAAATTGTTGCCAGCTCTATTATTTACTACAAAGCCTTCCCCTGCTACACTTTGGTAAACATGCATCTGCTCAGTAACCTCATGCATCCTCGCTTCAGCCTCGCCAAATCTTCTTTTTTCTGGTGCTGTTCTGGTTTTTCAAGCAAGAGCTGGTAGGCAAAGAGTTCATTTCTCCCTTGGTGGAAAAGATTCCTACCCAATGGGTAACTGAAGATGGAAGATTGGTGCCGAAAGTGACTATTTCTTTTTAACATCGTAGAGGTCACAATTTCCTTTTTAAGCATTCTTTCTCTGTCTGTCACCTTTCTTTGATACATTATGCCAAAGACTGTCTGTGTCTGTCTGCTCTTTTAATATTTTCTGCCTATATAAGTTGCTCTGATGTGTTAGTTATGCAAGGATTTGATCACTGAGTATGTACCAATCCTCTCACCTAGTGTCAGATTTCTTAATAGCATCTCTTTGCCTGTCGTTTTATGGTAGTGAGGTGGGGATGGGATTTTGTTAGGTGTTTTCGTATTGTGTATGTAGCACCATTGGTCTCTATGGAGAGGCAAGTTCTGCTTCGTCAGGAGCTGACAATCTGAGATGGGGGTTTCTGAGTTGCGGTGCTTGTGTTGCTGGTAAGATGTAAATACATCAAAATGGTTCACAGCCTGTCACAGAGCCAGAGCTGTCAGCAGCAATAGTGCTGGTGCCCCTTTGCTGATACTGCTAATCAAAGAGAAAAAAGGAGAAATCCCCTGCAGACCCCTGGTCTATGTGGCGATGCAAAAAAGCGTGATGATACACGGCAAGTAAAGATAACGGGAAGACAGGCGCTATCGAGTTGGGAGAGAAAAATGTCTTTCAGAAAAGTTTCTTTGTCTTGACATTAGAAGTCAGAAGCTTTTCTCTAATGTAATTATAAGCAGGAGTAGGAGAAGGGGGGATCGATAGTGCAGGGAAACACTCATTCCATAACAAGCTGTGGATAGGAGTGTGCAAACTGGGATGACTTCATGGAGAAGTTGACTGATGGGGAAACTTCCTGGAGAGAAAAGAAAAATATGTGCTGATGATAGTTTATAAATAGTTTCTCTTACCATGTTTGTCCTCTTTTTATGAAGACTAAACTTTTCAGTGACTTACTAAATACACCATTCTTGGTTTCTGCCCTTGCACTGTCACTTAACAGTCTGTAAAAAAAGAGCACTTTATTTCCATGAAATTGAATTGTTCCACTCTTGACAGTTTCACATTATCTAATGTCATAGGTGGTTTTAGTGGAAGAAGACAGTACTTTGAGAAAACCAAGGCAAGCAAGTAATTCCCGGGATAGGAATAGAAGAGATCCTTTAAAAAGCTCGTTCACTTTCTTTGAGGGTTCTGCGCTCATGTTCTTGAAAAACTTCTGCAATGTGCACCAAGTTAAATATGCACCATTTCCCATGAAGACTTTGACATTTAAACACGGGCAAGAGAATGTTTGAACAGTAGAGAGAGTTTTTGATATACTATACAGAATAAGAAATGATAGCACATCTCAATGAATAAGTAACATTCCTTCAGCTTCCCCTAAACCAGACCTACTCTAATATCAGAACTGTAAGATATTTATTGTCTTCGAAAACAAAAACGTAATCATTTTTTGTCATAGCTGCTGTATTATTTCTCCTGTTAACCTGTGAGGTTTCATTAATGTCTGAAATGCAACCTTCTTATGCTGAATGCCCTTGTTCAGTGGAAAAGTAGCACTGATTTACTTAGAGCATTTGTGTCTGTTTAGAGCATTTTTTACTGTTCTTTTTGCTTGTGTCATTTACAATAGATKTTCAGTGCTTCTAGGAAGGAAAAGAAATATAATCACAAATTATAAATACATAAACCAGCAGTCCTTAGGCAAGCAAAGCCCAGTATTACAAAGCAACTGAATTTACATGAGCAGGTTATAAATGCCCAAGGTGTAAATCATGACTGTTGACTCAACTAAAGACTCGCCCAAAGTTTTTTAAGTGCGTCGTCCCCTGTCCATGCGAGGCTATTGACTTCAGCTCCCTGGCTGTGTCAGACTCTGACAGGCTGGTAATTACTTAGTAAAATTGCAGAATTGTAACCAAACATCGCTTAGAGCAGCCACAGGGCCCCATCACTGCAGGGGTACATGTTATGACTTTACTTGGCTTAGATTATTAAATGAATTGGAAGGAAAAAATCTAACGCCATAGACCAAACATCTCTTTCCCTCGGATCGGTAGCTTTACTCTGGATCTCTGCCACGGAGGAAGATGACGTACTGACCTGATCATGACTTCCATGTGCATCTTCTAACCCCCAAGTAAAATGAAAAAACAACCAATTAAGTAGGAAGGAGATCCAAGTGCACCTGAACTTAATGCAACCGAACCTAACTGAGAATGAAAATCTCATTTCTGAACACTACTGGGCTTTAGGATTTAAAAAATTCAGATAGATGTTTTATTTCTTCAGTATTGTCTCCATTAATGTTACTGCTTGAATGAAAAAGGAGCCACCCTCGATTTCATTAGTATTACATGACTACCCTGTACTTAAATATCAGTTGCAGATTTCCATTTTTGCATCAAACTTGCTTGGGTAATGACCTTAGTTTTCATTTGCTGTTGCAGGTTCCTACCAGCCAAAAGAAGGAAGGTGTTTATGATGTGCCAAAAAGTCAACCTGTAAGTGTAAGTATCTTCCCTATTTATGTGCAGTGAAGAAGATGTGTTTCTTAGCTTCTCTGACTTTCATTATTGTATGTAACATTTGGTACATTCCTCGTGATGGGAGTTTTATCAGTGATCTGTTGTGGGTTGATTGGGTTGGTTCAGAGTCACCAGGATTGTAATGTCACTTATATCCATCTCATTCATTACCTAAATCTCCTTTCTGTCTTTTCTGACTCATTCTTACAGAAGTCACCATTTATAAATGTGTTATCTGTGGTTAAGAGTCGACAATGAGCCTTCTGCATGTTAATGCATGAATCGTTGCTGCCTGGATTAGAAGGGTTCCTCTATTACCCAATGCTGTACAAAGCTTATCACTCTGAGTGAGCGTGGGCTGCATTTTCTCCCCTGTGTGCTCTATCAGAGCCGTAGTTTATATATTGTGCTCCTTACAGCTTGCTTTAGTAGGACAGGAGGGGAGGCAAGGTCTGAATAGAGTGGAGGTCGAGAGAAGTAGTGTTAGGAAAAGGTATGTCAGAACATTGTCTGTGACCTCTACAGTGATTTTCTGCAGCTATAATGTCTACACCTCTCAGAAGACTTCCCGGTGAATACAGTGTGCTGGTAGATAAAGATTTCATAAGCAGCTTCAAATCGAATGTTACCAAAAAAAATGGGAATTTGCATTAGAATTACTTTTCTGTCATTTGGGGAAAAAAACCAAACAAACAAGTAACATCAAAATCCAACCTAACATACACCATAGAAAAGCAATTATTTTTCCAATAAAACCAGCTTCTATGGTAGCTTAGTAAGAGCTGTAGAGTTGTAGGGCAGAGATACATGCAATTGCCATTAGTTTAAAGAGCTGTGGGAAGCTCTGAAAGGAACTACATCAAGATGAAGTGTGCAAAAAGACCTCACAACAAATTCCTGAGTGGCAGAATTTTTTCTCTATGTATTGCATTGCTTTCCTCGTTATTGTGGGCTGTAATCAGCAAATGGAATATTGCTACGTATTATTTCCGTAGTGCTCTAAGTATACAAGAGGCTAAGGGTCAATATAGACTGTCAACTTAATTGTTTCTGTCCTGTGCCTTGCATGGACAGTGGACTATTAAAAAATAGGGGTAATATGCTGTTGTATGCAGATGGCACCATTCCCCTTCTGTGTATTAGCATTTTGAAGAGGTGAAGCGTTTATCCCCAGAATGTATAAGGAACGGTAACAGGTGGTTGAGAGAAGAAGTGGAGTGACAGATGCCTTAGCAACAAGGCATGCATTTGCTGAAGGGCGGGTTCTACTGTTTAATGTAAATTTGTGCTATAAATACCTCGAGAAATTGTTCGATTGCATTGGTTACACAGAAAATTAGTATTTCTGAAGATTTGTGTGAGAACGGAGAAAAACAAAGGAAAAGGTCAGGAATTTCAGTCTACTGTAAGCATGCGAAAAATGCCTGTATTCAAGAGGGAGAAAGAGAGACTCCTTTCACATGAGGATGTGGTAACTTGCACAGCTTGGGCTGAGCACGGAGACCGAGATGTGGAATAAAAAAGATAAATGCTGGGGAGGGGCTGGATGGGGGCCTGAATTGTGACATTTCTGTGGTTTGCACAAACAAACAAAACTTGCCATAAATATTTCATGATAAGCCACTGGGAGGAGGGAGGCATCATCGTTGCCTGGGAAAATCTAGTAAAATAACGCATGTTGCATAACTAATTAAGGTATTTGTGGGCATGGAATAGCTGTAGATTTTTCACTCATTTCTCATATAGTTCAGTGTTACAATTTTTCCGCTGTACATTTCTTGCGACTTTTTTATTATTCCTTCAGCGATGTTTCAAGTTTACTCTGGGTATAGTCTGTAATTTAGGTCGTTGCAGTATGACTGGGTGTACAGTACACTTGCAATCATGTCTGCAGACACTTTGGTGTTAAGACTGTCCTGGTAAAGAGCATGACTGTGAGATTTAGGGCATATGGAACCTACTCTGTAATCATCAAATGTATTTAATCTGTCATCTCCATGAAGCTGGTTGCAGACTTCTTTTTTTTTTTTTTTTTTTTGGTATTTCATGATTAAATTTAAAGTGATTAGAGCTTTTTCTCCAAAAAAGTTATGTACTTTAATTTATGAAGAAAAAGAGAAAGAAGAGGAAGAAATATGTAGCTGAGATTTTTGTTTCACCTTTTTATTAGTATGTATTAAAAAAAAAAAAAAGAGAAGAAGCAATAGCTCTTAAAATTAGCAATTTAATATTCCACTGCCCATCTGATTTATTGCTCACCCTTCCACATCTGAAACTCTCCGTCACTGAGACACTTGCCATAATTTTTTTTTCAATTTATAGCTGTCATTATTATATAAACCTCTAAAATTCAATCTGAGGGCAAATAATCTAGCTCATCTACCTGGTTTAAACATATAAGGACACTTTCTCTATTAGGAGATCTTGCTTTCATTAATTTCATAATGGATGAATAAAGTGAGAAACTTTTTGTAGCTCCTAATAGGTTTCAGGCACCATGAATTCTCTCTCCCGACAATAAATACAACACTTAATAAAAATGCAGCAAGTTTTGCTTGAGTTCAAACGGAATTGCTCACATTCCCTGCACAGAGATCGATTTTCCATCTTGGGATCGTTTTCCTCTGCTGTGTTCTCAGGCAAGTTATCTCTAGTCTCTGCACATAAAAGTGAGGGATACTAAGTAGTCATCTAGGTGCCCTCCACCCATGACTCTGTAGCCAGTGGAGAGAAATAGCCGCTTCGTGGGGAAATTCCTCCTGTCTGCGTGAGGTGTCCCTCTCAAGTGGAAATAAATGTACGTCTGGACATCGTTCTTTCGTGGCTGCAGAGGAACTTTAAATGACTTGAGGGTATGATAACTTCTAAATAATTAGGCTGAGGTGCGGTGAGATCTACCACAGTGTAAAAACTAAAAGCCAGAATCCATTTTCCGAAAGTTACTTTGAAACTGGGAAGTGTAGTTCATACCGGTTTTCAATAAGAGATAGCTTCTTAAGAAACCAGGACCRTTTGGGCAAATACTGCTTTCTCTGTGCGTAGGGGATCCCATTGGGGCTGAAGGTATGAAGCATCTTCCTGGTAGTGCCACGAAGCAGAAGTATTCCACATTGTATATGCATCGAGATAGCCGATGTACTTACACAATGCTGTGCCGTTGTGTGAGGCCGTTTGTCAGGAGGTGTCAAAGTACTTTATAGTGTGACTTCTCGTGATCTCTGATATCAAGTAATGTAAATACGGTGCAAATGAGGCGGAAAGGAATGAGTCGCGGATCTCAGAATTTGAACGTACCCACTGAACTCAATTATGAGTGGTGGCTGGTTGCCAAGTCACTTCTCTGACATTGGGATGAAAAGATTGCTTACTCAATATAATTCTTGTATTTCCCCATCTCTTTGCTGCATCCCTTCCCAGCGAATCCTTCTCTCCTGTAGATTTCCTCTGCCAGGCTTGCAGCTCAGCTCCAAATACACACTTTTCATGATATCCAGTATCCTCCCAGTATCTCTCCCTTCCTCTGTATCGACTCACACTTCTTGTATTTATACCTATTTTCTCTCTGCTCCTTCCTTAGACCAATTCTCCTATTCTCCATTCACTGAGAACAGACATCAAGCCAGACAAAGAAAGCAAGCTTACCCCAAAGAGCTTGTGTTAAGTGGTACACGCTCCACTTAGAAATTGTGGTTCCGTATGTGAAATCAACTGTTCTAAAAAAGTGAAATGTTTAATGAGCTCTTTTTGTCATAATTTCCCATCGTCTCCCCATTATACATCCACATCAAGTTCTACCTGTCACGGTGTTTTTAGTAATAAGAGTCAGACTGTAAATACCCTTCACGGAGACTGTCAGTCACATCACAATAAAACCTTCTCTTCTCATCAAAATGTCTAAACTATCTGCTTGCAATTTTATGAAGGCTTTCAAACAACTCATCTTACTGCTGTATAAAGATCCAAGGCATTATAGCCGATGCCTTACAATGCAGGCAGTCATCTGGCTAGTACCAACTATGTGGAAAATACTAACAAACCAGGCTGGAATGGACAGGGAGTAATTTGGCTGCCCTAGGGGCAAGGCGTGGGAGGAGCAGATGAAGCTGGGCTGGACCTGAGCACGCTCAGGTCTAGAAGCCGTAAGGGCTGCCTAACCCTTCTGCCCCAAGTAGGAAGCTGTGTTTGGGAAAGCTCAGTTTTAATTCTGGCTGGGATTACAGTGCCATTTGCAGGTCGGATTTGTTCAGGTCTTGTGTCAGAGGAGGTGTGCCTGGGGTCATCTGGAAGGCATGGGCAGCCCTGGGCTCCACCAGCTCACRCGGAAAGTCGGTCCCTGGAGTAATGGCGTACCAAAATGTCTGGCAATAAAGTTGTTCAGAGCAGCTTTCCAGATAACACTGAGCATCCTCTACAATGTGAGTTCTTTCTATGACACTTGGTCTGGAGAAGAGCTTCGTAACTCTGGCTTTTCCCTAATTTTGCATCCATGGCTTTACAGAAACGACTTGCAGACTGGTGACATTGACTTCAGCCTCCACAATCAGGCTTTCAGGATCAAATTTTCAAACATGAGAAGAGAGTGAGTGCACAGACCCAGTCTCTGACCATCTGTGCCTGCAAAGCCATCCGTTTTTATTTACCTTTGCTAGAAGAGACACCTGTGTTCAAATGCCCTGACTTAGTTACACTCAATTAAACTCCACATGCGAGGTTTAACATCGTGGTGTGGGACATGCATTTTTACAGACATAGCTAGTTGTTGCAAAGTTTGAAAATATGTTAGTTTGTTACAATAATGTCTTGTGGCCTGAGTTTCTTTGATGTTTTAGTGGGCTGTTGCTATTTTTTTAGGTAGAAGTGGATATACATACCTGTATCTGTAGTGTAGACATTGCACTAACTMTTCTGAGAAGATTTTGTGCAGCGCTGGAAACACCTCTGCTCTGTGTGCTCCTCCTCTCAGCTTGCCTTTTGATTTAATACCAATATTAACTCTGATACTACTGCTGGCTTATAATGGAAACATTTAGCACCATGCCAAAGGTAACATCTCAGCCCCGAAGGTGAGATGTTGTTGTCACATACATGTCTTCAAGAGCGAGACTTGTGCTGTAGCCGGAGGCCCTTATTATAACAGCCTCTCCACACATCAGCCATTTGTTTCCATCTGCTGTGTGGGTACCGTCCCCTTTGCGAGCTGCATCACCTGCCCTGGGTTATCCTCTGGGCAGTCGCGGCGGATGTTGCTAGGTGGTCTCCAGCGACGTTGCTCACATTGCAACTGTCACGTCTTAAGATACTTGTATCTGTGGGGTTTTTTTTCCTTCCTTTGGGGTTAGAGGGGAGCTGCTGGCATTGCAGGAGAGTCCAGCATTCAGTCAGGTCTGGCTGATGCAGGAGAGGCAAATCCCTTGATGCCGTGGGGCGGGTTTGGTACTTTGGGCTGGTAGCTGACACATCTGTTTTGTTAGGACTTCGTGTGAGGTATGCGTGTTACCAATCAAGGTCTGTCATTATCTGTGATTTAGTTACTTCTACGTTGTAAAAAAGACACTGAGATTTGTCAAGGTGGTTTTTCCTTCCGTTTAGCAAGACCCATGGGCTTCATCTTCTGCTGGTTTATACTTTGCGCTTCTGTTTATACCTGTGCAAAATGCAAGTAAAAACTCTGAATAAAGGCCTTTTACCCTCACTCAGCACTGGCATAAACAGCTATGCAGCTGACAGTTTGGAGTGGATCCACAGCAAAAAACACTTAAACACCTGAATTTTCACTAGCAGACTCTGTTCAGCTTCAGCTGAGGTGAGAGGCTGGGTCTGAGACTTTGCTCAAACCCCCGTGCCTCTTTTCCAAGGAGAGGAAACTAGCCACCATCAGGGATGTTTCGCAGAGATCATAACCCTCAACTTGTGGCTACTGTACTTGGTGGGATGTTAGTTCCCTGATCAAGTGCTGTAATAACTAAATCTGTCTTTGTATTTTTTTGTTTGACTTTGTATCACTTTTTTTTTAAAAAGCTATTTTTTCTGGACATATTTTGTGGTTTACTCCTTAATAAAGATTTTAATGGCATAGGAAGCAGAAACCAAGTCCTCCTCCCTAGTCTTCCCACATTATAGCATCTGTGACATAAAGTGATGAGGTTTCTTCATGTGTGTTGTATCATGGCTTATGTAGGTCTTGGCACCTGAGCTCAAAGTTAGGGATATTTCAACTGATTCTTGAAAAATTGTTCTTGCAATGCCACGTAGAGCAAGAACATTCAAAAAGCTGTTAACCTGAATTCAGCATCTGATTTCCAACAATCTGGAGGGTTAGATGTTAGAATTAATCCATTGTTAATGTATAGACCATTTAAGATGATGAATGTTAATCTGGATAGTTTCYGAACATTGAAGATATGCCCGTGCAAAGTTCTGGTTTCAGTCCATCCATAATTTTATATCTAGCATGTCAAATAGCGGGTTTTAATAGTGTAGGAATACTGTTCCACAGATGAGAATAAAATGTCCTGATTTAATTGTTCTTTTATGTCGTATTGATATTGCGGGCTACATCTTGAGCTCTTTTTAATCCGTAGGAGTTGTCCTGCTAGCAGGCTTTCCATTCCTGCATTTGTAATACCATTCCCTGAATGTTGTCCTAAACCCTGTACCTCCAGCAGAATGATTACACGCTATCAAAGTGTTGAACTTACTTTACTTCCTAGTGCAATCCTTTAGGATTTTGGGACATAATCCTGTAACGTGGGAAAGCTGTAATCCAGCCTTTGATCAGTTTTTCATCATTCTCTCTCTGTTTGTACTGTACAAGCGGCAAGAAACAAGGAAGCAAACAAAAGCTGCAGGTTTTGCCCTGGTGACACGGTTGTCTTGTTGGATATAGGTGACATGGGCGTTAGTATGGCAGTTTAATTTGTACTTTTAATACAGAACTCAGGCGATATAAATAAACGATAAACATTTCAGTGGCCCTTTACAGTTATGCAGCCTGTTAGGTTGCATGTCTAATGGCTTCCCGTGTATTTGCATTCCTAAACTTACCTGGATTCCTATACATTTTCTGGGGTAATACTCTGTCCCTTTCGATATTCTCCAAAGTGGAGAAAAGAGAGTGTAGCTGAACCGTAAGTTTAGTTCGTTGATTGTGGGGTAAAGTTCTGTTACATATAGTGAATTTTTGTCCTTGATGCAATATGACTGATGCAGATTTTATCTGATGGCTGCTGATATATTAAGTTG
Source organism: Phoebastria nigripes (assembly GCA_035582835.1). Lineage (NCBI taxonomy): Eukaryota > Metazoa > Chordata > Aves > Procellariiformes > Diomedeidae > Phoebastria > Phoebastria nigripes. The sequence continues at coordinate 30,126 of JAYKAV010000089.1, read as the reverse complement.
ACAGCTGCACGTTGTATTGATTCACTACATTTTGATTTGCTCGGAGCCCTGCAGCTCGTAGTAATTCGCTAAAATATTTATTTACGCCCARTCTGCTTTCTGAGTAGTGAAGTTTGTAGCTTTACCTAGTCTGTATCACTGTATGCATTAAATTATATCAGTTGCACAATTTGGTGTCTATTTACAAATTAAAGGGATACGGTCTGGGGAGAGTGCTGTATGCATTTTGCATCAGTTTGGGGAGAAGCTGTTGTAAATTTTTGCAGRTTCATTTGGTGCTATCCTACGTTATTAAGTACAGAAATACACAGGTCTTGGCTTTTTTTGCCTGCTGAAACTCAGGAGATTTCAAGGTTTCAAAAGTACCACGATGATGTGGTATTCAATAATGAAGGTAGAAATAACTTGTTTCTTGGTTATAGCTCCAGTCACCTGTCGTTTTGAAAACCATTAGATAGACCTGTGTGACTGTGCCTCGTATTTTAAAATAGTAAATTTGGGGTTATTTCTAATTCCCTTCCATTGTTAAGTTTATTCCCTGCAAGCATCCAAAGCATCTCTGCTGTCACAGTCTAGAAGTGGAGTTTTGCTCTCACGTGGAAGTTTGGATTCTCATCATCACTTGTCTCTCCAGTCTGCAGTTAAAGAAAGCCATCACATGACACCAAGGCTGGCTGCATTGTGCCACCCGAGCAGTGCCGTGGTCACTGACATGAGAGTTCATCTTTCCCCATCTGAGCTCTTACTGTGTCCTGTGCCACCGTCTTCATTCCCATTTTCCCCAGGGAGAACTGGTGGAGCTACACACTGGGAACAAAAGGTGCATTATTTTCAGAAATAGAGCTTCAGGCAAGAAATGCCACTGATGCCAATGAATGTGTCTGGCAATAACTCTGGATGGAAACCTGGCCGAGGCTGACTCTGACGCTGAACCAGCCAGCAGCTTGTCGTTGGTCCCTGATTTTCCTACTGAGACACCCTTCCTCATGCTGAAATGAAATTTGGTGCAGGCTGGCTTTTGCCACTGTATCAGCTGCAATGTTTTGCTCTTCCCCTTTGTTTCCAGTTTTCTGTTGAATGGAAAAATATGTTTCATTTTAATATCTTTGCATTGCATCAACCGCATGCAGTAAATTGCATATATTTGTAAAGATACCTAAATCTAAAGCCAGGCTTATGTTTCTAGAAGACAGGTGTCAGGGCCTGTTAGTGCATAGTAAATGTAAATTACAACAGCTTTTGTAGCTTGCATCAACATTTTGAAAGCCTCAGTGTTCAACAACATAGTGATATTTCTGGACTTGCAGCATTTCTTTTAAATACATGTGATGTGACCGGTGTACCCGGTGGTGTATACCATGCTCTCTGAACCCACCGCGTGGGGTCTGGAGAAGATACGGAGGAGGTGACTGTGTGCCTGGGACCTTTGCACCAGCGTCCTCTGTGCTCTGGGAAGTTTAATTATCTTGGCTGTTGTGTTGCCTGGAAGCAGCATGGGTCTGGCTCTAAGCTGGAGTCACTCTTTTGGACCCTTGATTTAGTAGAGTCTGTCAAAGGAAGGCGGTAATTGAAGCATTTTAAATACCATTTCCTATAAGAGTAAATACCTAAAGTACACAGGGCATTCAGAATTAAGTTCCCTTCAAATGAAGAGAAAATAAAGAAATGAGTAAGCGTATGTTTTGATCATATGAAGAGATCCTTAATTTAAAGGAAGCTATCAAGCAACAGTGAAGCGATTCACTCAAACACTCCTCAATAATCTATTTTGTCAGTTATCCTTAACCATCCCACCTCTTTAGCTGTGCAGGGTTGACTAACAGTATTTTTAACCAGCACATCCAGCGCTTCCCAGTGAACAAACAAAGGAGACTGGACAGTTGGTGAATGCAAGGAAGCTCAAGGCTACCCTGTAGTTGGGTACATCGTACCATTGGGTTTATTACTTCAAATAAAAATACAGAGGAGGAGAATTACCTGAAGAAGAGTGCTCCTGACAAGTAAGAGTTACCCTATGAAACTGAAAAGAGAAACTTTATAAACGGGAGGGTTCCCCTGTCCCACGGGATTCTGAGCACTGGATTTGAACCCTGTGTAAGTGACGGATGCTCAAATGCATGTATTTTGGATAAAAATCAATCAGTGTAGTTTTATGGCAGCCCATGTTGCTGATGTGACCTGTACTGGTTGGGAATCACCCTAAATGTTCACAGCAGCCTTACAACTAAAAAGTTGTGCTCAGCTATACGTGTGTAAATCTCGGTTGATGGTAACATCGTGGCTGCCGTTACCTCTGTAACTGGGAAAGGGTTACGGCATTTGAGGATCTTTAGGATCTGTAGGAGGCTGAAGATTGCAAAGGCATTGACAATTTTTTCTTCACAAGCATATTCTTCAGTGTATTCTCTTTAATTAGGAAGTAATTGAGCAATTCTTTGTTGAGCTCTCATGCTACTTCATTAATCCAACAGTAGTTTTACAGGAAAATAATGTGTCTGTTGGATGTTTTCAGTGTGTCTCAACCTACTAGATGTGGTTTGACTGATGATTAGTTTAGTCACGATTCTGATGTGCTCCTTCGTTATAGTTTGAATTGTTTTTTAGAATGAATTGTAGTTAATTAGCAAGCTGCTTGCAACTCATGGAGCTCATAGTAATATCAGCACTTGTTGTATAAGGTTGTGCAAATAACTGGAACTTTGCTTAACTAAAATAATTATTCGAACAATGAGAAAAAATATTTGACATAGCCAAAATGTTTACATTTTCAAGTAAAATAAGARCAAAAATCTTTAGTTTGACTAACCGTTTGACTTGTCATTAGACTTCCAGTGCAAAATACATGTTAGAAAAAGGGAATTGGAAACGCAGAGAGGCAGCACGGTTGGATGATCCCTCTTTTGTCTACTGGGCCGAGTGGTACGGCACTTACCCTGAATGCAGGAAACCAAGTTTAAATCCCTCTGCTGTCTTAAAAGATTTGAATAGCTAATACCCAGCTCAAAGGTTAATTACTAATTGCTGGTTATTTGCTATATTTAGTATCCTTCATAGTCTTTTTTACTTCCTGAGCTTTGTATCAGAGTACAAGTTAATTACTGTGTATTTTTTTCATGCTTTTTAAGCACCATCTTTGCTTCATTCTCTGAGATTTCAGAACCATGTTTTGTAAGATGCTACTTTTATCATCTTGTTTGCAAAAGTGTAGCAATATTAAGCAGGTTTTCTCATGCTGTAAGTCAGTGTAGATCCCTTGCCRTTGGTAAAAACAGACTAGTAACAGAAGTTGAATATTCTGGCTTGTTATGATATAGGAGTGAAGGAAGTGAGGTGCTTCACACTCCTGTGAGTGCAAGAGGCCTGTCTTAGATTTCCCTTTTAAAATCTGAACTTTTGCATTGCTTAGAAAAGATGTTTTTCAGAATACTTGGCGATCAGAAGGAATACTGTAGTGGAGGTGGATTGGTTTTGGTTCAGGTTTATGAAAGCTGCAGTTTACTTATCTCTTATCATTGCTTCTGTACTCTTGGTTTTTCTCCAGCTCTTGAACAATATGTTTTTCTTTAGTGAATAGTGAAAAGTGTCACGAGGAATTTCATTACTGGCTGGAGTGGTTTAAAAAGCTTGCTGCTGCTTTAAGAAGCCAGATTTACATATTTCATGTTTAAAAGATTTACAATATGTCTCACATGCCTGTATAGAAAGATGGAGCTTTCATTATAGGTTTAATGTCACCGCGATACAAGGATTAATACTCTTTCCTCCGCCTCGGTCTGCGTGGCTGGTCGCAAGTGAGTGGTGTGTTCCTGGTTGACTAAGTTGTGGGGGTGTTTTCATATTCCAGGAGATGCATTTTTGAATAATTAAAGGAAGCTTTTACATCACTCTGTGGAGAAATCCACAGACAGCCATCCTGGAGAAAGATCAAGGACTGGAGTATCTTTCCAGGCTTCTGGTTATTTTCTATCGTGCACTGGGGAAGGAGGGAGGGGATTGTTGACTTTAATTGCGAAGGTTAAGCGCTTTGTATCGAAAAGCTGAACCAGAGGAAGGCTCGAAGGGCCAAATTCTGCCTTCGGTAGCYGTGTTGCAGCCTCGGCAGGGTCGCCGTTGCAGGCTGTTCCATGCTCTAATAGACAGGGATATTTCACCCTTAGGAAGTGTCTCCTCACCAGTGTGTGATGCAGAACACGAGCTAATGGAAGATGCGGCTCAAGTGCTACATGATAATTGGGCACTTGGGGATGTGCCGTGACATGTTGGGCAAATGTTTTCTGCAAGGTCCTGCTGTAGCACAGGTGGGAATTTCTAATGGTCCGTTGAACGCTGCGCACATGTTTCCTCGGTGCTGAGACATGGTTATTTCTCAGCTGGTTTCACAGAGCGATCGGTGTGGCTGGGGACAGGATCCACTTCAGAGCGACGTGAGCTGCATCCCTGGATGCTGGAGGACGGGGGGTGAAACGAGAGGGCTGTCAGAACAAAAAGTGATTAACTACTGGCCAAAACTGGTCCCTCCTGAAGGTGTAAACCTTTCTGGTTTCATTTTAAGAATATTTTCAAGGTCTGTGGTGTTCTTTGAATAAATGGACACAGCTTTTTTCACACTTTCCTTACCTGGGGCTGGGGGAACACGCTGTCAGCTCCAAGAAGGTGCAGGACTGGGTCCTTTCCTGGTTGTGCACGATGGCATTTTCTTCCTTTAGCTTTGCCTTTTGCCAGTCTTTTTTTTTCTTCAGGTCTGTGATGAGATGGGGGGGTGGGGGTGGGGAAGCGTTATAGACTGTTTCTGAGATTTTTAAACTTCTTTGTTTTAAGATTACCGGCTGGTAACTTGTATGAAGCTTCTCAGTCATCTAAGATTTGATTTTCGATAACTTGCTGTTATGTTTGTTTCTTAAGAAATAAAGTCCCCCACACTACAGTAAATGTAACCTGAAATTTAGCATTCTGAGGACACTGAAGTGATAATTTGTGTTAAATATGTAGATGGATATAGATATGTATGCATGTGTGGGCAGTATACTCCCACGTGTATTTACACACACAAACTATGGATTTAAATATAGCTTGAATTGACTTATGTAAGTAATTTTAAAAATTACTATGGAAAGAAAATATTCATCTTAAATATGTTTACATTGATGTTATAGTTCTCCTAGTTAAGAGGAAGCTGTGTTTTTCTGCAAATACTTGCTTTTAGAGCTTTTGTTGTCCAAAACTCATTTCCCCCCCCCGAGGATGTTAAGTCCTTTCTTTCACCAAGCCAGTGAAAAGTTCCATTAATGTAAGTAGGATCAGAGCTCACTGGGTATGCTTATTGCTGAACTAACAAATATCTGGGAAAATAAATAGTTATGATGCAAGCGGTAAAATTGCCTTATACACCAGAAGATGAGATTTAGCACAAATAAGGTGTATGTTTGCCCACATCCTAGCAACATTCAAACTCACTGTTTTGGCTGCATGATTTCATATCTGTGCTCACTGCAAGATGGAAGGGGTTTTCATTTCAATACTGAAGTCAATAATTATGGAGGTTATCATTTTCATGCTCAGAAATTCATGTCATTTTCATAAATCATTCATTTCATTTCATAAATCATGCTTTACAGCTGCAGAATGGAAACTTATTGCTGGACATTGATGAAAATCTTGTTTCAGTCACTCAGGTAAGGTTGTGACACTAAAAATGTTTTAAAGAAATATAGATGAAATCATCTATAGGAATAGTGCAATTTGAAAATGTTCGGCTTGGGATTAACTTCACTGGAACGTAGCTAATATCAGATGTGAATAATTTAAAAAAGCGTAATGGGTGAAATCAGTTCTGTAGTGACAGTGAAATCACAAAAATAAAAGATAACTATTTGTTGTCCAGAATCTCATATGCTGCAAGTGGATAAAACTACGTCTGTGTCAGAGAAGTTGCATTCATTTATTCAGGCTGAGAATTGGGTTGTAGAAATAAGCTAGATACAGAATCCAGAGCTGAACCATTTGGGACTTTAAAATCCCACCTCCAAGTGTTGCTGTGTAAGACTGTCTCTAGTAAGAACATGATGAAATTGTGTTCCCACTAAATTTCTATTTACATCCTCTGACATAGTTCTATAGCTCCTGTTGCATATAAGGTTGCTATTCTGTGAGAAATAATTCCCCTGTAAATGTATTCCTTTTTCCTTGGGGAATATTGTGAATGAGGGTTTATTACAACAAGTAGTGAAGTCGGCTTTCCTATCACTCTCTCCAGCTGCCTGGTTAGAAATCCATCCGCAGAGTTTCTCTTAAGAGCCTTAACAGAATTATATTGGTGAAGAGTTTCCAAAGATCCATCACCTTGAAGCACTCTGAAAAGTAGTATTATTCCCATTTTACAGGGGTATTGAGGCATAGAGATCTGAGTTGCCACCTTTCAAATACATACCATATAATCCTGAGTTCAAAAGTATACTATCAATTTTCAGTATTGATATGAAACGTATAATATTTTTTCCACAAAAAATGTGTAACTTTACAGACAGTTTCTCTTAGTCTGTGTAACCACGTGTGCCCTGCCCTTTCACATCCCCTCGGGCTTGCTCTCCTGCTTCCTCACCTGGGATGGAAGCACTGGGTGAGCCTTTGCTCATGGCCTGCTCAAAAGGACACATGCTATTTCTTAGCAAGCCAGAGAGGAGAAAACAGTGAAAGACTCACCAGTCATGCAGGAAAAGGGCAGATTTAGGGGTGGTGCTGAACAAGCAATTTGGAGAGATGAGAAGAAAGTGGCTCTTTCTGTAATTTGGTGTCATGTGGCATCTCTTGAGTCAGTAGTGCCTACAGGAGGCTTGAAGTGATTTCCAAACGAGTGCTGCTGTTGTCATTATTCCAACTTTTCTGGGCATTTTAACTATACTTGCCTAGTGTGTTTGCACACACTGCAGAAGTGAATTATGGGTGCTTTTTTTTTGCTGAAGCTACTTCTAGCAGTGTTTTAGTAATGTACACTAGGATCAGTGTACCCTAAAGAAAACATGGATTTTCTTCTTTCTTCCTTCTACCGTTTCCACGCAGATAATTAGAGGGATATATAAGCCTATGAGAAGAAAATATATTGTCATATCACAAAAGCAATGTGATCTATTTAATATAAGACATGATATGAGGAAATGCAAAATAATTCATCCCTAGGTACATCGTTAGACATAAAGCTGAGAATCATCCAAGCTGCTAGACAAATTCCAGGTGTAAGCGATTGTAGCATTGCTTTTGTATATGGGAATAGAGATTGGATGGCAAAAATATATAAACCTTTGAAATTACTATATTTTGAATGATAGTCTTGTTTCTTAAAGGATCACTTATAATAGAAGGTTGGGGGAAAAAAAATCTTAGGGCAATCTTGCTCTTTTATTAGGTTGGAAAGACTGACCAACCAGTGTGGTTCGTGTCCAAAGTGCAATGTGTTGCCTACATTTGCAGGTCAAGACTCAACTGAATTTCAAGCCTGTATATGTGATAGGAGGCTGCAAGGTTTATTTGCCTAAGCTGGGGAGGAGATTCAATGAACTGAATGAAGATTTGCATTGAATCTCATTCATACCAAGAAATCTCCCTTCCCATATGTGTGGGTGTGATTGAGTATTATATAGGGAAGAAGGAAAGCCAGTAAGCAGAAGAGAGGTAGTGGAGAAGGAGTAATTCTTGGGTTCCCATCACAGCTTTCCAGAATAGTCACCCTGGTAAGGGTAGCGGGTGGATTTTAGGCTTCCTACGGAGCTGTAAGGGATCCATGCTTTACCAGCCCTGGACTCCAGATGAACTGATTTACAGATGCAGATGGGTGGAAGAGAGTCATTTTACTCCAGAACATGGGAAGGAACTTTGATTATGCAGCCACTCAAGGTGCTCCTTCTTATGAAAGTGCTTTTTCTCTTCTGGTGCAGTTGAGTGAGACCTGTATGGGTGACCTATTTTGAGATCAAACTGAAGGACACCCTGAGAAAACAATTCTAGCATGAGTTAAATGTAGAGCTACAAACTTATAATAACCCAGTTGTGCATCCTCCTTCAAGTCCACTTATCACACCTGTCCCACGGGCAAGGGGAAATCAGGCAGCACTTTAAAAGCCCTTCCCTTCTGTATCCTTCTGTCACTTCCACAGTCTGCTGCTGTGTTTTAAGACCTTGAAATGGGGGTTTAGAAAAAGAGCCAGGGAAAAGGACTAGCCATAAATCATGCTTGGTGCTCACTGATGTTAAGGGCAGAGCAGTAATGCATCCAGTCCCATTCTGGATAGTTTTTTCACGCTTTATTCATTTTTTTTATGGTGGAGAATTCCCTACAGAATCATTTTATAGGGTCAGCTGCTGGCTATTTGGGTCCATCAGCAATACCAAAATCCCACAGCTTGAACCCATGTGCTTCCTCCATACAGGACTTGACATTTGAAGCCTACATGGCTTTTGGGGGATTTGTATTGCTAGCTGTTACTAGTTAACTTTACAAGTTGTAACTAATTAACTCTCAGTTTCTTCTCCTCAAAAGATAAATGGAATTTTTTTTTTTTTTTCTCTTTACAGGCTGTTACCCAACTAGAGCTTTTTGGGGACATGTCCACTCCTCCTGATGTAACCTCTCCCCCAGTGAGTATCCAGAGAAACTGAACTGTGCATTTTTCTACATGCTATTTTCGGCACATTTATTGAGCACATTTACAATTCAGGCCATCAGCCATTCCAGTAGGGAGGATTTCAAAGTAGTTTTTACGTTGCGAGAAAATAAAAGTGAGGCAAATTGAATGTAGAGTCACTGCTTCATGATGATGTGCAAAAATATCTTCAATTTTTGTTTTTCTGATATAGGGCTAGGTGTCATGTAAGATATAACCTGAGCTGCAGATCTCCTTCCCTGGTGTTTATCAGAGGTGCATGCTTCACTGCACTCTGTCTCCACTGCACTGCAGGAAGATCCAGTTACAGCCTTATATATCATGTCTCTTTGGTTCCACCAGGCACATATCCCAGAACTGCCATTAAAGGAAGGAAGACAACAGTAGAGAGAGAGAGGGCTGAATGTGTTTTGAGGGCAAAGAAAATTTTCTCAACATGCTTTTCTGCATCATAAAATGAAAAAACAATCATTTTCCTATAAAGTTTTTGAACCTTACATTAAGCTGTAGGGGAGTATGAGTATACTGGGAAAATTGAAGCGCTGTGAAGTTGTCAGCCTCAGATCTCCAAGATATTCTGGAGCGTGTCTGGGACTAGATGTTCAAAGTCCTATCTCCTCATCCTTAGCTTGCTCAGTTAGATTGGATTTCTCCTTTAATGTAGACCTATGGTTCTGGTCCTGTGGGTTAATTGGAAGCAATATGTATTTGCTTTTCCATAAATCCTGCAGATATTTCATTTGCCTTTACTGTTTCTTACATTAATGCCTTGGTCTTCTGCCTCTGCTGGTTGTCACCTAACACCTAGAATCACAAGTCTGTATGCTCTGGAGAAAGAAATGATGTGAATATTTTGCATGTGATGTATTCCAGGCAAATTTTATTTTTATTTTTTCCTCTGGTACACAAAGTCTCTCATTTTCTTTCTTTTTCTCCTGTCTCCAGCAAATTCTAATACTGTTGTTTCTATTGCTTCTTTCCTTCTACATCTTTCCATTCTTTTTTCTTTCTCTTTCTTCCCTCCAAACCTGTATTTTTTCAGTTACGGATCATGCGACAGCAAAGCGTGTGCTGCAGAAGCTGCAGCTGATATGTCATCATTGTATTTTATTCCTGTTTTCTTGCAGACTCCTGCTACTCCAGGTGATGCCTTTATCCCATCTTCATCCCAGTCACTTCCTGCTAGTACAGACATGTTTGGTTCTGTACCTTTCAGCACTGCTGCCGTACCCTCAGGTAAGAAATCTGGGGAAATAATGAGCTCAACTCAAATTTGGTGATCAGTTCTCAGCTCTGGTTTGCATTTCAGTACCCAGGGCGTTAATTTAGTACAGTGGAAGTGGGGAAGGATTTTGAGGACAGTGCTGCAGGGCAAGGCAAAACAAGTCTTTAACAAGCTAGGAGTACATTATTTTGAATTTACCCACATTTTTTAAAACAAAAGCCAAAAAAGTCACTGGGAGTTCAACCATAGTTCGGCCATCTGTATAACATACCTTCTAGGTACAGTAGCAAGAGAGAAAAAAGCATTTAGTTTAGCTTTGCTTTCTTTACGGTAGCAATGAATATCCTGTGCTGTCTCCAGTAAATAGAGAATGAGATATGGAGAATTTGATTGCATTTCAAAGGTATTCCACTTAGTCAAACCCTGATATTTCCTTTAGACTTTTCTGTGTTCCTCAAAGTGCTCAAAATTCAAAAGCTGTGTAGCATTCTGCAGACACGCAAGGCATGTGGTTTTGACTGCTGATCTCTCCCTGGGATACTCGGAGCACTGCCAAGAGCAGCACTCTCAGCTCCACTTATGGAAAAAAAAAAGGAGGAGGAGTGCCTTGAATCATTCAACAGTGACTTTCTAATTGGTTAACTCCTTCTCTGATGGGCTGCATTGCAGCATCAGATTAGCCACTGCATCTCAGAAAGGTTACACTGATGGTGAAGTGTTTGGGGATAATGTCAGATGAAAACCCTCGCTGCTTGGATGAGGTTACAGTGGGGGCAAGATAAAAGGACATCTGGAGAATCCATCATAGCCATCTATTGAAATAGACATATATCTGAGTTACTGTTCTTTCATCGCTCATCAATTTAGTCTTTCAAAGTTCTGTTTCTATTTTATTTTTATTTTGGGCTTTTCCCTTTACGATTTTGCAACCACCCTTACATTTAGCATTACAAAACAGCCTAGAAATAAAGCAAAGGGGAAAAGGTACAGGAGGACTCAGAAAAACACTTGGGTTAGAAACAGGAGTTTTAAAGCTATGACAGTATTAAAAGTAAAAGAGAGGTTGTATATTGTGAAGTATTAGCAGTAAATCATTAATTTCAATGTGAAACAGCATATCTGTAATGCATAATACTTCTATCAGTGGAACATAATTGTATTACGTGGTTTAATTTGTAACATTTTTTACAGTAGTTTTAGTTTCAGATTTATTCTTTTTCATTGTAAATAGCGAAGCTCCTGATTGTATAATTCCTACACAGTCAAACTCTTGGTAGCTTGAAAAGAAGGTTCAGGTCTGACAGGAAGCAATTATAATTTTAGTTTTAATCTTTAATTTCCTCCCCAACTAGAGAGGTTTTATGCTAGCATAATACCTGAAGCAGTTTGTTGTTATTAGGTATGTAGTACAGGAGAAGCTCAGGACCTTTTTGATGTTCTCAAGTAACCGGGTAATAACCCAATGTTGTTTTTTTTTTTTTTTTAATCTGAATTCATCTGGGTTCTGTCTTTTTATTATGCAATTTGAGACACTTGCTTTGCTCTTCGGAGTCCCAACGGTTTGAACTGTGGCTGTGTCAGAAGAGAAGGCACAGAGTCTTTCTCTTGCAAGAAGGTCGCACTGTCATTAGAGGACCCTTGAGCTGTTACCTAATGTATATGAAGGTGCTTCCCTGTAACTTAGAACTAGTTTTGTCGCTATGCCATTGGCAGGAGTTGGCTGGTGTTCGAGGCACTCTCCCCAGCAAAGAATAAAAGCAAAGAGGATGAGGAACTGCGGCAAAGCTCTGCAGCGGGGAGGGAGTCCTGGGCGTCCTCTTCCTTCCCTCTGCTTGCTCTGGCAGCTCATTTTTTAGCAGCGTATGGGCTGCTCTGAAAAGATGAACTCCATCCCAGCCTGACCCAGTGCATCATGTTCAGTCCCAGAGATCCCTGCCCCAAGAGGAACGGGACAGGCAGAGGTGAAAGGCAGAGGATGGGGGGGAGTCAGGGTAGCAAGAAGAGCCTGCAGAGCTCAGTGGTGAGGAGCAGGGTTGTGCTGCAAGGGGGAGAGTTTAAGGAGTGTTTTGGGAGCTCCTGTGGTTCTGGTAGGTGGTTTGACCAAACTGATCCCGGCTGTGCTTTGACAGAGCCCCGGGGAAGGGAGCTGCCAGATGGCCAGCTGCCGACGAGGTCCATGCACACAGGTCTTCACAGACCCAAGGGGGTACTCACTGAGGAAGAAAAGAACTTTTTTGTTCAGATGAGGGGAAGGATTATTGCCAATATCCACCAATTTGTGGTTTTGTATACAAGTATTTGTTCAGTGATGTGAATTCAACCATGTCTTTCAGTTTTCTTTTTAAGTGTGCTTGAAGCTCTGGGAACACTAATGCAGCCTGCGTGTTTCTGGTTTATTGTGTAGCTTTTTCTGCATGCTCTTAACAGTAGTGTTAAAATCTTTCATCTTTTTTTTTTTTCTTCCCCTGCTCTCTTTATTCTTTGAAGGTTATGTTGCCATGGGAGCTGTTTTGCCCTCATTCTGGGGACAGCAACCACTTGTTCAACAGCAGTTGGCCATGGGTGCTCAGCCTCCAGTTGCTCAGGTGATGCAGGGAGGACAGCCGATAGCGTGGGGCCAACCCGGTATTTTTCCTCCTACTCAGCAACCGTGGCCATCTGTAGCTGGTCAGTTCCAACCAACTGCCTTCATGCCAACACAAACTGTTTTGCCTTTACAAGCAGCCATGTTTCAAGGTACCATTGCTCCTATAGCTACTGTTCCACCCACAAGTGATTCCAACAGATCGAGTCCACAGACAGACAGGCCCAGACAGAAAATGGGAAAAGAAATGTTTAAAGATTTCCAGATGGCTCAGCCTCCACCAGTGCCATCAAGAAAACCAGATCAGCCTTCCCTCAGTTGTACCTCAGAGGCCTTCTCAAGTTACTTTAACAAAGTTGGGATGGCACAGGAAGCAGATGATTGTGATGACTTTGACATCTCTCAGTTAAATTTGACTCCTGTGACTTCCACGACACCATCTACAAATTCACGTGAGTATTTATATGCTTTCAGCCATACCTTTCCTCAGACATGACTGCTCCTCAAAGCATTTCTTTTTTTTTTTTTTTCATACAGTAAATTGCAACACAGATATGGACTGAGAACCTTCATGCATGGAATAGCTTATTAAATGTGTTCCAGCCATAAAGAAAAGTATCAGAGAGGAATTTCAGAGACCGTTGAAATCAACAGCCCTGATAGCTGCAATCTGAAATTTAATTTCTAAGAAGACAGTAATATATGTTCTGTGCTAGGGACATGCAAGCTGGTTGGAAAATGCCCATGACATTCAACCTTGCAAATGGTTTCACTTATGTCCCATTCAAGCCATACTTTGCAGAAATTAGGGGATGGGTATTTATTTTAATAGCTTGTTGTATTGGACTTGTGAGGAAATTCACTGAAGGGCTGTAAAATAAGCTTACCGTGTTCGTAGCATGGAGATGGGGGATTTTGCAGATTGCTGAAAAGAGGAATTCATGAGACACAGATTTAGCAGGGGCCAGCTGTTTCGCTTACCTGCCATAGGGCAGGCAACTCATGCATTCTTAATGTAATGTAGTGGTATCTCCCTGGTTCCTAAAGACATATGCCAGATGCAGCCAAACTTAATTTGGAAACTGCTGAATGAAATCAAATGTATGGAATTGATAATGCTACTGTGTTCAAATTTACCTCTTACAGCTCCTCGTCAGAAAATAATTTTCAGGGGTAATGAAAGTTGAGGGCTCTAAAGCATGAGCAAATTTTGTGCTGCTGTGTCTTTCTGAACAAATTAACAGTTCTATATTCTGTTGCTGTTACCTTAATCTTTGTTTAGCTCCAACCCCTGCACCCAGACAGAGTTCTCCATCAAAATCATCAGCATCTCATACCAGTGATCCTGCTGCAGATGACCTCTTTGAAGAGGGGTTTGAAAGCCCAAGCAAAAGTGAGGAGCAAGAGGCTGTGAGTAGCAACAAAGTTTCTAAATACTGATTAGCTCTTTTTAGCTAGAAAAGACAGAAGTTACTTAGATGTTGTTTGGTAGTGTCAGAAATAACGATTCTTACAGGGCTGGGTGGTATTTAAGGGGGAGCTGCAGATGGAATTCACTTTCTGCTTTGGTTTTGATAGCTAATAGCATTCTGATGATATGCACTAATATTGCATACAAGGAACCAAACTGAGAGTTCGTATGTAAGGTTATATATGTTAGTTGTATCAAATGTCCTTTTTAGCATACCAGCATTCACTTACTGATGGTAAGGAAGTGCGAGGTAAAACAACATACAYGCTGAGGCTGCAGAAAGAGATGTGAGAGTTTGTGTGTTAAAAGATGATGGTTGATGTTGTCTTGCACATTCTTGCATCCCAGTTGCTTGCCTAGTTACATTCCTCAATGTTCTGGCCCTCAGTATGTGATTTCTTTGCCTTAGACTCAATGGACCAAAGCAAGAAATGTTATCCAAGCAATGACTTTAAATCACAAGGTATCTTAGGCAGATAAGAGCCTAAGTGAGCCAAAGGCAAGAGGGAGTCTGTACAAAAAAAGGACCCAAAGGTACAAAGTAACGCAAGCTTGGACTCTTTCTGATTCACATAGATTCACTGGCTTTCAGGGCCTTTTGCAGTTCTGGTTTGTCTGATCCGGTACCTTCTGAAGTCTGTGGCAGCTCCTGCACAGGCTCCAGCAGGTACTGGTGAGGTCCTTTCCTGCCTGCATCAGCTATAGGAAACCATTATGGCTTTTGAGACCATACCAGCGGTGAGGTCTCACTTTCTGGTTTTCATGAGATAGGATGTACTTGTTATGCCCACAGCATGAAAATAACCTCATGTTGACTTTTCACTTTCTTACTGTTGAGAAAAAAAGGTGTTATGTTCTTGTATTCTAGCCTGATGGGTCTCAGGCCTCATCCAACAGTGATCCATTTGGTGAGCCAACTGGTGATACTATAAGTCCACAGGTCGGTAGCTAGATAGCGCAGGTTGGGGTAGGTATCTGTCCTTTTTTTCTCTACACCTTGAGGTGCTCACTTATTCTTCCACCAGTGCCAACCATTGCTTTCATGGATGCATGGTCTGTTTTTCCTTTTCATCTCTTCCGTTTTTCCTCTCCATTATCCACAGTGTATTCCTCACGCTCAGTGGTTTGCATGGCTTTTGCCATTCACTAAGTGTTGCAACTTATGCAAATATGTGTGTTTCAGCTGCCTGCATGCTTTAAAGAAATGTAGACTTATTTTCGTGCTCAAATTCTAAGGGGAAATAGCGAAACTGAGCCATTACTAACAATGTATTAGGCAGAACTTTTTTTTGATATCAAATCCACTCTGGCCTTTAGGCAGATGTAACATATTAAATGGAATAAGACATCTTACCCATAGACATAACAAACATTAAATAAAATTATGTAATGGTACATGAACACCTCTACCCTAAATCAATGTGATAATCAGTAGAAGCAGCACATTTATTATCTGCATGTAAAAAATATTGAAATGGGTTTGTGTATTTTTATCTCCAACTGCAAATTAAAAACATCTGAAAATTATGATCATTCATATTACCATTGGCATACTGATGTTTTAAAAATTATTCATCAAATGTAAGTCCTTTAAATCCAGACAGACGGGAAAGATGATCTTTTCATCTTTTGTGTTACAGAACACGTTAGAAAATGTGGCTGCCAGTGAATGTTCTGTGATTTGTTTCAATACAGTATATATGTTTAACCAAAAAGACAGTAAAGCTACAAAGTTTTATGAGTGCTAAGCGTTGTTATTCCATCCAAATACTCTCTAGTGTTACTATTTGAAGGATATGTTTCATTATCTTCTCCCTGTCTGCCATTCATGTTTTGTATTACCCAAATAAGTGATCTGATACTGCTTCTGTGCTTCAGCACAGAGCTCCTGGAGCAAAGCCATAACAACGGTAGAACCCTTTTTATTTTTGTACAGAAATTGCACTGTGTTTACCAGCGACTTACCCACCCTGAGCTGAAGTAATTTGGTTTCAACTCAAAATTAATAGTTTCATTAGGAGTCAGTTTACTTTGTACATTAAATATGGTTAAAAAATCTTACAGTAACTTAGCTTTGATCCACTTGGGAGTCATAAGATTATCTCTTAATAATATGTGGTGCTGTGAGAAGGCATCTTCCCCTTCTTTAGCTTCACCAACATAATGTTCAGCTCCTGGGGGCTAAAGCAAAAGTAGCATTAAGCTTTGTGTCTCATTGAGTCTAAAAATGACAGTGTAAGGATAGAGTCAAGCTGGGATGAGCTGCTCTAGCAAGAGCATCCGTTGGTTATTGCACTCCAGCAAGAACTGCTTCTGCAGATGGATGGTGCCACATAGTAATTTGGCTTTGCCTTTGCCTGACCCCGGCCAGCACTGATATAGCTGGCTATCCCAGCGTCAGACCATTTCAAGAGTTCTCTCCTAGATCAAGAAAGAGAATTTGACCTTTATCCGAGTCCCACACTCTGCAAACCCATATACATTTGTTTATTGAAGTTTATCCTAGTCAGGGTAATTCTGAAATTCATCGTGGGGAGAATAATGATAAAACTTCTTTCTAATTTTCTGACTGTCACAAAGATAGTTAGCATCATTTGTAAACTAGCATCACACACATTTACCTACCAGGAGTTCTGGAGATAACTTGAAACAGTAGTTTAAGTCTGTTAATGCATATTACTCTGTAAGGCAGTCAAGTGAGGGACTCCTTTTAATCTGCTTTTATATAACGCTTAGTAAAACACATTCTTTTACCTGTCAAGGGTCTCTGGGAGCTACAAGAACAGTGTATTACCAGTGATTGCATATGTTTTTTCTATATTTTTTGATAATCCTTGTAGAGTCTTGCATAAAATATGTCTAATTCTCAGAAATATATTCTGGGAAATGTTAAATAATGTTACTGATTATCGTATTATAGTAATTCCTAAAAGCTGTAGGCAGGAACAGGAAGCTGAACAAAAAGAAAGCCTCTATCCAGTGAAGTTACACTAATATCGTTGCGCCCCTGTGCAGTGCCATTCAGCAGCAGTCTGTAGGAAATCCACTTGCTAAAACCAGCCCATCTAATTCTGAAGCCTAGGATCGTCAAAGCAACGGAAAGACTAATCTCCATGGAAAATTATCAATTCAGGACTTACTAYTGTGTTGTGTATTGAGCTCCGCATTTGGAGAGAAACTTAATGGGGAGAAACATGTAGTACAAAAGAATCACAGTCTGCATAAAAGCCACTTTTGTGTGTTAGATGGGAGATTACTTCGCTCTTCAGAACATGGTTCTTCACACTAAGAACAGCACAGTATAGAACTTAGATGAATGGACCTCTCAGGAGCATGACATAGTATTGTGTTCAGAAATTTCAAATGTATCTGTTCCCAGCATCTCTATGAAATCAGCTATGCCCATATAATATCTTCACTTACCTTGTCTTGATGTATTCAGGATATTCACCTGCCTAGTTTTTTGTACTCTGATCTTTCAAGATGCCTTAGCAATTTGGGTTTTTGGTTCCTTCTGATACTCCATATTCTCGTTTAGAAATAATTAGGCATCTTTCAGTTACTATCTTCGTTTCTCTGTTTTTTCTCTCTTCCTTTTGCGATCTTCAACTTAAGCTCTGAGAATCCTCATCCTACCAGTAGCTGTTCTTATAAGTCACTCTTCTACAAATAGCTATGGGTTCTTAGTAGGTAAATGTGACATTTTATGGATAAGTTACAYTTTTGTCCCTTTATGGTTGGAGATAAGAAGCAGACAGGCCTAACTTTCACAGGTGGAATAAAATCAACAACTTGCAGAGCTGTTCATAGCAAGATTTGTATTTGGTTGTTTTCCCTTTATTCATGAGCAGCGTTGAGGATGGATAGTGATTTTCCAGAAGGGGTGAGGAGAACACTGAATAAGACGACTGCCATCTTCAGCTGACTTACGTTTAATCGCTACTGCTGTCTTTAGATTGTGTGTGGGATAACTATGGTGAAAGGAGAGAGAGGGAAAGAACTGTATTTAGCTGTGATTCTACTGAATGTGTTAAACATTTCTTATTATTGACATTTTTGATTAAAGCAAGAAGTTCGAACAGAGGAGTTTTCACCTAGTCATCCTCTTTGCATCAGTGCACCCAATCAGCCTAAACTACGGGGTGTTAGGTGCAGACCCTGCCGGTGTGGATATTTCTATTCTTGGGGGTATTTCAGCCTCAGCCCCTAACTCAGCCTGAGCAATGGTTCTAGCATGCCATGACGCTAGGAAGCACTGAAGCTATACAATTGAAAGCTTAGCAAAGGCTATAGAAAGGGGAGCCTTCAAGCATGATGAGAAAAGGGAAGGAGAGGAGCAAACTTTGGCTCTCTGATGTCAGGCTTCTTTGGATACCTGTGGTTATGTTGGCCGGCATCTCCTAACAAAGCATCCTGATTGTGGAAAGAATAAATTCTGCCTGAATACCAGGATCGGATATCACAAATGTGGTCTAACTCTGTATGAACGACACGAACTGGTTCTTGAAGGCAAATTAGCAACAGGGTGAAACTTCTGAAAGAGAATAAGGGAATATTTGATACCACAATTATTGCAATGAAAGTCATTTTAAGTTCTGGAACAAATGCAGCTCTATTGATATGCTGCCCAGTTCAAAACTTGCACTGGCAGTCGTTCATGAGAGATTCTCAGGAAACCTTCAAAACATTTGTGGCTAGAGCATATCTTCCTCAAAAAGTTGTTTCGTTGTTCTGTGAAATGTGTGCAGACAATTATAAGCCCTCAAAATATGTCACACCCTTCATGATGCTATCAGCACGGTCAGGAGAGCAACAGTTCATTAGAATATTTGTCTATCAGCTTTTGGTGGTACTTCAGTGGCCCACTGCCATCATCCATCTTTGAGCAAGTGCCATTCTTAGTGATAAATGTTCCTAATAATCTTAGTCAGCTCCAGGATGGACTACTATAACTCTTTATTTCGGCTGTTACTAGGAATTTGAAAGAAAATAGTAACTTATGGACAAAGCATTGGCTTATCTGGGAGCTTAGTGAGCCTCAGGAGGGCATATTAAGCTGATTCTGCATCCTCCTCTTCCTTTCTGCTCCCTTTCTATTGCACTGGGAATCTGGGCTCAGAATATGAAAGGCTGTATTTGCAGGGTCTGTTACCATCTTTTATCCAGCTCAGTAGGAACTGAATAGAGTCCAAAGAGAAATTCATAATGATTATAGATGACCTATTCTTACTGTAGGCTCTAGAGCTATCATTCTCAAACTAAAGACACAGCACTGAGCAGGGTTGTGAACCTGAGAGAGAAGTAGATAGTGTTGTGCATTTGGAAGGGGATCACAGCTTGGGAAGTACTGCTTCATTCCAGAGAAATCCTAAAATTGTCATTTCAGGCCCCATGCTCGTTTGTTCATCATCATATTTCCCAGGGAATCTAAAGGGATAAGACCCAGAGAAATCCAGGCTGCTCTGTGAACAAAGGCATCCTGCAGATTTGCCTTCCTCTCTGCTGCTACAATCCCCTTCAAGCTATGCATTTTAATATGACCAGCTCATACACAGGTTTCTCACCTCTTCCAATGTCTCCAAGCCCACTTGAAGTAGCCAGGTACCGTTCCATTTCTCCAACTTCTTCCTCTAAACAAGAGACGACAYACTCTGTAGCTTGTCTAGAGCTGTGTACTTGCTGATTGGCAATCCAGCAATTCAATTAGGGGACGAGCTCTCCTAGCTTTCTCTGTAATGAGGTCATTTAAAAGTTCCCTGTCTTCTGCACAACAACGGATTTTAAAAAGCCACTTGTGATAATTTAGTATCTTTGAGACTTCTGAACAATTTGCTTCAAATTGGCCATCGGGTTCAAAAGTTGTGAAGGAGAGTTGACAGATACGTAGACGGAAAGTATAATTGCGTGACTACCGTTTTGTTAGGAAAGGGGCCCAGAAATAATAAGCGTGTTTCCTTGCTGCAGTTCATTGTTATACCAGGACCAAGATGGAGCAGGGTTCATCTTTCTGAGTAGTTCTCATTGCTTTTTCATTTTATGGATGTATMCTTGATACTAAAATGACAGAGACTTTTAAAATGCTAATAATTAAACTAGATATTTGAGACAGGAAATATTCCTAGGTAGGTTTATAGTAAGAATAGAGGCACTCTCCAGTCATAATCCCGAACTAGGAGGTTGCTATATTTATGCTGCTAATAGAGGCTAACTGTAATAAAAATAACCAAAGATAAGCCACTGGCTGTTAATGGGCCAATAGGAATTACTTGTCTTATCACCAAAGATACTTAATTTGAATTCCACTTACCAGGTTTACTATGTCCTGTTTGATTGAGTCAGCATGCAATAGAGAAGACGCGTTGCACTGCCGTTCCCTTCACTCGCATCCCCGGCACAAGATTCTCGTTTTGGCTGGTGTTCCAGCACACTTATTTCATGAAACTCTGTCATTTGAGCCTGCCCTTTCTGATCAGTCAGCCAGGATTAAAACCGATGCTGAGAATCTATTGTAAAGGGCAAAGAAATCTATGCGGGCCTCACCTCTACAATTCAGTACACCTTGCCTGAAGCTTTGCACATAGCAGGGTGCCTCGCAATGATGAAAGGACTGCCAGTGTAAAAATAGTTTCTTCCTAACCCAGTCCCGTGTTATGTTTTGTGAGTGAGCTCACCTACGCAAGCCCAAGTAGATGCTGAATCTTTCAAGAGATGTTCTCCAATGATTAGTTCTGCTGGGGAGCAGATGTTAATAGCTTTAAATTGGATGCAAATTTACTTCTAGTATTTTCATAATGTTATTCAAAAAACCATTAGCAACCTTGTTACCTCATGCACTAGTGTACTATGCCAGAAATACTTACTGTTTGCTACAGTCTTGTTTATTGTGCAAAATGTTCCTTAAAATGGGAAGAATAAACTGATTTTAAGCATGAAGTATCTCTGGTATATATAAATTTTCCCTAAATACATAGGGAAAATTTTCTCTTTGGCAGTTTTTGCAATTAATTCCGAGAGAGTTCATAACTCAACATTTACACAACATACTTGTAGCTTCCTAAATATGTAGCTGTCTAACTTGAGGCATTAGACATTTCTGGGCCCTTACTGCAACCTGTCACTTTGGTCAGATACCTGACCTGTGAATTCATATCCTCTTCCTGCAATATCTCGTTATTTAAAGGCTRCTGTTCAATGTAAAGAGCCACATTAGTATGTGAGAATATAGCTAAACACTACTTTGATAGCAGCTTCCCAACATAAAGGAAAACATTTACTTTTTAAACATCTGCCAGAAATTGCATATCCCCAAAGTTGATAGAAGCCTTCAGGTAGGATTTAGCAGCAAAAAAAGTGCTGCCAGTTGTTGTCTTGGTTTCTCCCTGTGGGTTGATGAAAGCACATCAGAAGTGCTTCTGGGCCAATCCTATAGAAAGGAAAACGCTTTAAGATTCAAGGTGTTTATGTGAATTGGAAGCTTTGTATGCTATTTTATTTGTTCCTCTTTTTTCTTCTGACAAAGACCCATTCTTTCATTTCCTTCCCTCTGGATCTGTTCCTAACGCAGTGGTAGAAGTAGAAGGCAGAAAACATCGGTGAGATGATTCCGATGCTGTAAGAAGAGTTAGACTYGCCTGCTTCTAATGACACTCCCTGTGACTTTTGAGTGGTGTACGTAAAAAGAAGGGGGTTTATTTCTGCTTCCAAGACCCTGCAAAATAATGCTTGTGAAGCTCCCCTGCCTGGCATTGTGAGAGAAGCTATCCATGAAGTCAACAGCACTCGACTCTCCTTTTGCCTCTTTTCTATCCCTTTCTGCTCTCTTTTGCTCTCTTGAGTATCATTATCAATACTTTACAGATAACATTTGCAATGTTGGGCTACAGGCAAGATGCACTGCTTGAATTACCTCAAAATATTAGAAAACAAATCTCAGTCATTGACAAAAAAATTTGGCTGAGAAGATTGCACRCAATTACTGCAATTAATTTCTCATTTAGGCTTCTGAAGGGGGAAATCAACTAGAAGGAAGACATAAGAGCACATTTTTCAGTCAAAATGATCTGGTCTACTAGAAGAAAAATTATTCAAATCAGTGAGAAATGCAGGCCTTTGCCACATGAAGTGTATGTTCAGATAAATATTGGGTATGGATAAAAGAAATTTCTAATTCTAAAGGCTGCCTCATGCATTCTTGAAAGTGCTGATGACCGATGATGAACTCCTCCTCCTCTTCCAATGGTGTCAAGTTCAGTGACACCTTAGGACACCTGTTACTTAAGTGCATCTGCATATCTTAAAGATATTTGAGGACGGCTCTAACAAGCATGCTTGACATTTTGAAAAGCTCTTTTTTTCCCCAAAGGCATTTGAAAAACTGACATCTTTTGTTCCAAAGGGATGCTCTCCCTCCCTCCCCTTTTCTTCTCCTCCTTCCTTTTCACTTCCCTTTGCAATCACCTCGGGTTCAGCAAATGCCTGAAGAATGGCCTGGCGTGTGTCAGGTTCCCACATTAATTAGTACAGATTTTCTCTGAACTAGCTGTGATAGATCATTCTGCCAGCTTCAYGTCTGCGGTACATGAAAATTGGCATGGGTGGACTTAGCACACAGTATGTGAAATGCAGTTATTTACTTTCAGTCATCTCTTCTGATTACCTTCGGTTTTTCAAGGTCACAAAATACATTTGCTTCTTGCTGGGGATAATTTCAGCAGCCTTTATTTAATCATTCCAGAGGATTTCTCTCATCCTCCCATAATGCTCGTAGTGTACTCAGGGCTTCATGTAGGTGGGAAATGGGGAAGCAGAGTCTTTGCAAGCTCCAGAAATGTAGTCATTTCAAGCAATAAGAGTCAAATTTCCTTGGCACGTAGGAAGCAGGTCATATTTTGGAAGGAGCCTTGTTGTGTTGCTCCTCATTCAACAYGAGATGCACAGTGAGGCGGGACGGGGCACAGCCCGGAGCACTGGCCAGGCACCCATGAACAACTGAGTAAATGTAGCCCTAGGGATCCACCTTTGGGCTGTTTTTCTCATCAGCAGCATCATTTTTATAAGCAGTGATTAAAATCCTGTGCCATCCCCTGCCAGACATTTCTGTGCTCCGCAGCGCCCAGTGATTTGCCAGCCTTCAGAGGTCTTTTGCTCAAAGTCAGCTTCTGCTGATGCTGCTGTAACATGAGTTGATTCTAACTTGGTTAAATTCAATGTCGTGGCATGGTATTTGAATATTTATCAAGCTGTGGAGAGTTAATGCAGTATGGCATTAATTAGCCTTTCTGCCTGTCTTGTTCTTTTTTTAGATGTCAGTCTTAGTTTAATAAATTAGTTTCTGGAAATGAAGTAGAATGGATACCAGGGTCCATGGATGGTTTGCTTCCCACTGCAGCCAAGATGAACATAGTATTAAAGCACAGGGTGTCAGCTATGAAGCAACACCGGAGAACATGGCAGCTTTTTTTCCCTCCACATCCAGGAAATTCCCAAGAAAGTATCTGTTAGCAAGTTGACATGCTTTCCTCCCAGCTTTAATGATTGTWCTAATGCTTATACAGACTCCTAATCAAACTGCACAGAGCTAGCTTTCCTCATTTTTCATAGGCAACTCATATTGTTATTTTAAATCCCATCACAGCTTCATTAGCTCAGCTTTCAGCRGTGGTTTCTGTTTGCAAGTGTTTTTCTCCGTGAGTTGTATAAAACCCACAGCTATGTTCTGCTGTTGTGCTGCTGGGGAGGGTCTCAGCCTGGTACGAGTAACAGCGTTTTACGCCAGCTACATTTCTGGCCTGTGAACTTCAAAACATCTAGTCATATAAATATCATTTCATTTCTTCATATGTCTATGCCCAGCAATACCTCCTGAGGATCGGTGCACAGCCAATACTGGAAGAGGAAATTGATAGTAAGCATTCATTTTCTGAAATAATGTCACATTTTCTTCACAATCCAACCGGGGTGCCGTGATCACTCAAGGCAGCACAGAAAACAAACACTTCCTTTGGGTTTTGACTCACGAGGTATTGCTGTTCTCAAGCAGATGTTCTAAAAATGTTCTAAAAACTGTCTGGAGGCATCTCCACTTATTTTATTTTTGTTATCCCCAGGAAGCAGAACCTCTCTACGCCCAGATCAACAGACCTAAGAAATAGCATTGTTACAGGCTTGTGGTGCTCCAAGACTCAAACGAAACCCAACAACGTGGCAGGCCTTTGGCTTTCATGCTTCTTTCTGATTGATTTTGTCTGACAAGGAGAGATGATTGCCCTCCTGGACTGGCTCTACGAGTGTTCCTGACATTCATTTTGGCAACCAATGGCAGATTCCTATGGCAGCACAAAATAAAAACTCTCCCTGCTTATCATACCACGAGTCCAGCCCCGTCCCCACAAGTCCTGGGTATCCAGTCTAGGAAATCTTACTCCTCGGTCTTCTTTTAAATGTTTGTTATCTTCTGTACGCCACATATAAATAATGAGCATCTGAAATTTATTATTAGACATTCTTTTTCTTTTGAGCAAAAAGCAGAGTCTGTATGTAGCAGTGGCATTATCATTCAACAGCCTTTTGGGCACAAGTCGGCACTTTTTATGTCATGGTGACATGTTTTTCATCATCATTTACATTAGGCTGATCCTGACTTTTTTTTTTCCCTGTGTAGACATATTTAAACAACAACAACAAAAAATACTGGCAGTGTCATGGTTTTTTTTTTTTTTTATTTCTTATTCTGTAGTTTTGTATGAGTGACAGATCTAACAGCAAAACACCTCCTGCGGAAACAATTCCTAACTTGAAACCACAGAATAAAACTCGGTTGTTTATCCATCTTGACTGAAAATGTTGCCAAATGGACCTTTAAGTTCTAGCGCATCATGAGGAAGAAATGCTGCTTTTCTGTTTGAATACTCATGTTGTGGGTAGAGAAAGGACATTGAGTCCCACTGAGGAAAGACGAAAGAGTCAGTATTTCCTAGGAAACTCTAAACAAAGTGCAGAAAAGGAATATTTTTATTTCTTCAATATCTTGCTGCTGTAATGCTATGCAGACAAGTGTTTTCTTCTCTGTGTGCCATTTTTGATGAAAAAAAAAATCATTTGCCAAATAATACTGGTACGATTCTGGTTTAGGAATTTGGATGAAGCGGACTTTACAAATGGGACAAGGATGGCATGGATTTTGGAATAACAAACTGATTCTGTGATCAAATTGTTCATCTTTATCACTTTTTGTACATCAGAAAAATCAAATGGGATTTTTATTTTATAACTTGAAAAAATCTTACTGTTAAACTCTTTAAATGTTTAAGGGGAAATGGCTTTAAGGAGTTCGAATGAAAATTGCCAGTTTTTTTGTAAATATAAATGTTATGAAAATTCTTTTACTAATGCCATTACACAGTAGAGAAGGTAGCAAGTTGCAGTGCTTGGGAGGTGTGGCAAACCCAATTTGTGGTTCTCACATCACATACGTTTTTTCACATGCTTACGGTAATGGGCTGAAGCTCAAGTGCATTTGCCAAAAGCAGTCAGCTTGTCAGCGACTAGTGAAATTAATGGGAACACACGATTTTATGATCTAGTTTTCACACGGACATGCTCCACTTACAAGAAATCACATTTCATTGACATTCCTTTGCGATTCCAGAACCTCTGCATAGAAGTCATTAAACTGTTTACACACAGAACAAAAGAATTTAAAACTTCCTTTTTTTACATTTATGAAGCAAAAGTGCAGTGTTTGGGTTCATATGTTTAGCACATGATTTTCATAAAGAATCTATATATTTTTGCCCTACAGAGAATTGTTATACAGGTCAAATGTGTTTTCCTGATGTTCCTATGCAGTTACAGTATATTGAATTTAGTGGTTTAACACTAAAAAGAAAAAAAAAAAAAAGAAAAAAAAAAAGAAAAAATTAAAAATAGAAAAAGGAAAAAAGGTTAAAGAAATCAAATGATTAATCAGTTTTTAGGGTTATTGTGCAGATTTTGTTTTTAAATTGACACATTAGGATTTACATTTTTGTCATGATTAAAATAGGCCTGGAGTTAGAAATATTTTACTTTCTTTCATCTCTATTATAAGCTAAAAATGGTTTAGAAGACAGAATAACTGGGGTGGCGATTGTTGATATGTACAACCAAATCTCACAACATGATTCCAGTCTTTTATTTTGAATTAGAGAAATTAGAGAAATGTGCGTTACAGAATGTATGTGAATGAAAAATTAGCTGTGAATAGACCTAATGAACCTGCAGAGAAGAGAACTTTTATCCCCATTCACGGTCATTTGATGCTTATTCCTTAGTCATGTGCAAACAGCTTTGTAGCGAATCTTATTTTCCCATCAGAAGAAAGATCAAGTTTTCTAACTGGAGAAGACGAATTAAAACTTGGTGGATTGAGTGTTTCAGGATTAAAAGCAGAGGTAAAAGAGTTTCTGAAGGACATTTCTTTAATATTTTCCTAATTTGCACAGGGGTGCTACTTTCTTTCTCATTGGCTCTTTTGGGTTTTGTCCTACATACGGAACCACGAAGACAATTTTGGTTCATCATAGACTTTTGAGGTTTAGTATCATCAGTGCATTTCCAGTTATGGGGTAAAACGTTGAAAGAAAATGAAGAGATTTATGTCTCAGAGGATCCATTGACGTCATATTTGTAGGAAGCAGATAATTTATGTAGTCCTTGCAATGAATAGGTGCCAAGGGAATGAGGCTGGGATTTTAGTGTCTCATGAGAGACAGCTGGACCATCACCATGGACCTTTGTCTTACCTTTACCAACGCTCATAAATAAAAACAAATTCTGAATTGTCTTGTCATACGATTAGATCGTCCTTGTCACGGTTGAGATGCTGAGTTGAGAGGACTGGAAGGCCTCTGCACTGTACCAGTATTGTAGATAACTAAAATACCCAGCTTGTGCAATTGTTTAATCCCTCATCCTTCACTAGCACTAAATTTGTCACTTTAAATTTAAAAACCAGGGAATCCCACCAGCCATCCTGTTATCATCCCCGTAGGTTCTTGATCTTTACCTGTCATGGAAAGATATTTTGATAGATCGTAGTCATCCAAGTGTCTGATGAAACCTTTCATCTGATAACATACTGGGCACCTTCTTTGCAAAAATGTTTACTCCATGGTTTTCATTCATTTTTATTTCTGCATTCTGACACATATTTTTTTAATAAAGATGAGAAAGATAAAATGACTGTTGCAGTACATTTCTAAACCTACTTTAACTTTACCTCAGATAATGACCATTTGTTAACATATACGGACACATTATTTTTAACTTTATGTATAATGCATTCAGCAACAACAAAAAAAACCAACAAATTTTTAGAAATTTTCCATTAATTTCTGTAACACACCATGTAATACTGTTATGAATAAAAACATTTAAAAAAGGCGTCATTTCAGTAAGTTTGTTTCATAGCTTTTGCTCTTCTGTGATGATCCTGCCATTCTCACAGTGCAGTGTGGGTGTCTGTCGTGGCCAGTATTTTTGACAGTGGAAATACCAGGGAAAGGAGAAAAAAAAGTGCCTCAATTTGGGGAATACCTAATCTTAAACACTCTGAGTGTTGCTTATCTTGCAAATACTTAACATGCTGCTTTTAATTGCTGCCTCCATGGTTTTGGCCTCTTTTTGGGTGTTTTAGGATGAGCATTCCAAACCAGTAGGTATTTTAGTCACCTCCTGTAAAATCTCACGTTCCTGGGAGAGACCACGCTGTGCAATGCTACCAAAGCTGGAGTACCTTTGTGGCATGAGAAGCTGTAATTAATTTTGCTCACATTTTCCTCT
Organism: Phoebastria nigripes; assembly: GCA_035582835.1. Classification (NCBI taxonomy): domain Eukaryota; kingdom Metazoa; phylum Chordata; class Aves; order Procellariiformes; family Diomedeidae; genus Phoebastria; species Phoebastria nigripes. The sequence continues at coordinate 2,371 of JAYKAV010000089.1, read as the reverse complement.
TCAAGTAAGACTTAAAATGAAAAATGTGCATTTAAACATGACAATTTTGAAAGTAAAAAAACCCCTAGACTTTCCAGTAACATGCACAGAATTGAGAGCAAAGCCTTGATCCAGTAAAACATACTAGTGATACCACCTTCTGTTTCAGTGGGACCTTTCTGCTGGTTGGGGCAATGTGTAGGGTAGGCTGAAGTGTTTTACTGGTGTGAAACTCTTGATGCCACATGCAAAATAACATTGTTTGATATTCAGAGATACCGAGTACCGGATCTCTCAGTCAAGATAAGGAATAGTACCATTCTTTGCCAAGCGAGTAATGCAAATGTGCAAGATACCGCATTGAAATTTAAGGATAAGAAGTACGTGTGTCTACACAGGGAGAGAGAGAGGTGTGGATGTGTGCAGGTGTATTCTATTGTATTTCTTCTTCTTGATGTCTCATCCCTTTCTCATCCACCAGAAATGTCGAGTAGGTCATGCTGAAACATTCATTGCCTTTGTCAATGAACGTTGTTGAAATACTTGGATCCCACCTAAGAATAAAGGTCATTCTGTTGTGATGAAAACATGCTAGCGTTAATGTCATTTTGACTTTGTCTGTAGCTAACTGTAGTCATATGTCCTTGGAAGGAGGAACGTGATCTGTTTGGTTTTCAACGAGCTATGAAACGTCAACTTAAAGTGAAATAAGACACAGCTAAGCATGGTTTTAAACTAAAATGCATTTTTACAAGGTAGGCCAAATCTAGTCTTGTTGATATTCATCTGGTACCCCCAGAGTGAAGTTGGTTTATGTTGAAAAATCAGAAAAATTGGCTTGTGCTGCACAGCTGCTGTGCAGACTCAGTTTAAAAATTCAGAATGAGCAGGTTTGAGATCTAGTCCGGTGATAGTGAGGAGTCTCGAAGTAGGAAGGACCTGGCTGCATGTTGGCATTGTTCAGAAGGGGAAAAAAATCGGATTCTTACTGTGCTGTGTCAATGTACTATATTACATTAATATTACTGTAACTTAAGTGCACTAGGAGCCCCTAGATTGTATATGAGAGTATCCAACGCAGATGTGACTGGTTCGAGAAATGGTCCTGATTTAACTAATGCTAATTAAGGCCATGATCTCCTGCAGAAATGAGAATTTATTTAGCAAACAGTTTGCAGAATCAGCCTACGGTTTTACAGAAGTGAGGACTCTGACAGATCTCTCTTTTCCATGTCAGTGACTTCTGGGAAAGCAATTGATTGCATAGACTGGGAATATGCAATTTTAACTCGCTTACGCTGGATTGAAGACAATGTTTTATGTGCTTTAATCACTGTACAGTGGCAGTTGCTGCAACAGATAAGCTAAGCTCTTTCTTCCTTTTTCTAGGTTGTGATATATATTTCCATGCACCGTTTCCTTTTTTCTTTCTTTGCTTTCTAAAGAACTCCTGTCCTGTCAGATTCGTATTTATTAGTTTTCTGGCAAATAACTGTTCTCAGTCAGAAGAATATAATTTCAAAGAAATGAAACAGGATATCTGTTGGCAATTTTCTACAGAGGTTTGAATCCATTGTCTACAGTTGTGTCTCTAAGCCAACATGGAAAGCACACAGTGGTGAATGAACAAAGTGAAAGTCCATATGGCGACCAGAAAATGCAGGTTTAGGGCAAATGTGTGTGTCATCTACGCATCTACCCGTGGCTTCTGGTTCTGCTGCTGTATGTGAAATCAGTGGGACTCGCCCCCTGTTCCTGGCTGTGGTCTGATGTTACTACTGCAAAAGTCATGATTTGTAAGAGTACTTCTGTCGACTCTCTTGTGATGAGGTCTTCCACAAGTTGGTCTTCTCATACTGATCTGCTTTCTAGGATCAGCCCCATTAAAAGCCCTTTTTTTTTTTTTAAATACCTAAGGTAAAGCTGGCATGGGGAAAGAAAAAGGGTATTTTTTTTCTTGCTTTACTTGCTGTCTGAAAGTGTGGGGAAACTGAATTATACATTTCAGCATGACAGTGAGGAATATGGGGAGATATCCTGATACGATTTCCTGATTACCTGTAACATTGCCTGTCTCTTTCTAAATTATCCTACTGGAGGCAGGAAATATCAGGTCTATTAGCGAAACGACTCTCCGGCTATTAGTTTTTAGAGCTTTAAATAGTCTTATCTCAATGGACGTGTTTGCCCTGTGGCTCATCTATCACCCCTAAAATGTTTTATCAGCACCTGAAAAATCTCAATAAGAAGAATAGCCTCGAACGTTACCCATTCAAGGGGCTTTCAGATACAGAATGTTTTTTTTAAAAAAAGGTCTTTTAAGATCTGATATTATTAGCTGGCTTTTCAACCCCATTTCATAGCTCCCGCAGCACCACTTCCATAAATACTC
>JAYKAV010000077.1:180268-217479 GCA_035582835.1 Phoebastria nigripes | reverse complement strand
TTTAAAAGACGTGTAGATGAGGCGCTTAGGGACATGGTTTAGTGGGCATGGTGGTGTTGGGTTGACGGTTGGACTTGATGATCTTAGAGGTCTTTTCCAACCTTAATGATTCTATGATTCTAAGAGGAGAAAGGAACAAATCAAACACACAGTATAAAGCAATGAGATATTTTAAACAATTGATGTAGCTAACTCAAATCAAAGTCCTGACGCTACAAGTTGCTGAACACAGGAAAACCTCTCCCGAGAGGTCAGAACAGCCACATGTTCTGTCAGGGCTTGATAAAACACTGGAGATTTTGTGAATGTATTGAAAGACAGAAAATAGAATATTTGCACCATAGCAGCTCTGAGAGGTCTCAGCTGAGACAAGGTTACCATTATTCTAAGTGCTATGCAAACACACAGAGAGGACACTGTCCCACAAAGCAACTAAAGGTACAAAGGCAGAGGAGGCAAGGTGAAGTGCAGAGAGCAGAAGGGATTTGCTCAGTCAAGGATGAAACCTGGCTCCTGGAGAGCCAAGGTCTGTGCCCTAGGTAGAGGCTTGTGCTGCCTCGCTGTTCTCCCTCTGCCTTCTGAAAGTTGTTATTGAACTGTCCTCTTTAAATAAGGCAGCTCTGGTTTCTTAAGGAATTAACAGAGATGAAGGGAATTTTGGAATGAAAAGGGAAAATTTAAGTCTTACAGGAATAGGTGCTATGAGCTAACTTAAAGGGGCTAAAAGACTTGAAATGAGAGGAAAACACATTAAGCAATATTTGATTTGTCCATAACAATAAACATTAGTAAACAATAGTTTACTTCCATTTCCTGGACCTGCTGATAGCATCAGATAATTGGTTTAGGGCCAATGGGGCTATTTAAACACCAGTAAAAATCCTGGATTTGCAAATCTTTGTACCTTTCTGGACAGATTCTGAAGGGAGTTGAGATTCATAGTGCATGTTATGCATGCTTTGGGTTTCTTTAAAGGAATCACTGGAATTCACACGTATTATGTTTTTGCTGTATTTATACGGTTTTATTTCAAATTATTATCTACAAAGAATCTTTAATAATGCATATGCACTCTCCAGATAATATTCATGGTACCTAGATAGTCCCTCAACTCATGAATAAACATTAGTTTGTGAAAAATTAAATCAATTTCCATTCCTTTTTACACCTGTTCTAGCTGTTTTGCTTTTTCATAATGTAGACCTACTGGTTATGGAAACCTGCCAGTCAAAGGTGTCTAACTGATTTTGTTTGCGACATGGCTATAAACCATTCAGAGACTGTACTGCAAGTTCTGTCATACGATCCAAGCCAGCAGGGCAGTAGAGAGCAAGCACCTTGTCCCTCTCTGCTCATCAAAATGAATTCCCTATTCCCATTCTCAGAATGAGACTTTTGAATACCAGATATACATGGGATTGATCAACTCGAAGTCACCACTTCAAGTTGGTCCAGTGCACAAAGTGTACTGGGGTTTTTCTCTGCAGATAACACTGCTTAGTTTGCTTACTGAATAAGGACGGTTCAAAAGTTCACAGAGTTGGCAGCCAGAAGGGACCAGCTGATCTTTTCATCTGACCTCCCGTACATCACACCATTAAGTATGATCCAGTTAGCACCAGAATGTGAGTTTGGATAAAGTATAATTTTCAGAGAAATAATCTGAAGATAGAGGAGGAGAATTATCTCGGATGCAAGAGGACTTGTAACACCAACCAGTTGGTGAAGTTGTTACTGACAAAACCATGATCAAATTGTAAACCACCATCATCACGGGCCATCTTCATCTGAGGACCTGATTCAGTAAAACACTTACAATAGGAAGAGAAATACAAATACTGCTACATAGGCAAGAAATCAGTAAGGCTCTCCAACAGCCTTCCCACAAAAAGTGCTGTTCCCGCTTCACAATAATCAAGTACATGCAGAACTGATGCAAACACTCTGTTACAAGCACCTACTGAGGTATAAGCAAAAGGAAGTATCTGAGTATGTTTATTTACTGTTACAGCAATGACACGAGCAAAACACTTCATAGAAAAAAACGAAAACCTGGCATGCCTTCTGGCCCTAAGCTCTCATCCTGCAATTGGATCAAAAGGCGCAAAACCTTGCCACCATGGAAAACCTTGAAGGGGATAATGGCATTCCGTAAAGGTACCAGTTCCAAGCCTTGCAGATCTGATGAATGAGCAACCAGTAGAGGGTAGAAAATGGAAGAGACAAAACAAACCCAACTGAATAGGTTTTTAGAACTAACTGGATAGCTGTAGACTTCTGTGTGAAGACAAGAAAGTATTGTTTTGATCTTTACATCCTAATGGTTTAGGAGTTACCAACTTAGAGAGTGCCTTTTACCTTGTTTTGTGTAGGTGGGGTATCTGGAACTGCTATTAGAAGGCACATTTTAAAATTATGTACCATAATGGTACTTGAAGCATGTCAAAAACATCTTCCTCTTGGGCATTATCATTATTGGAATATATAAAACTACATTAGACTCAATCTTTCAGTTTGTTTCTATCACCTTCTTTAAAAAAAAAAAAAAAAGTTCACAGAAGAAATAAAGACAATGATAGCATCTAGAGACACAGCAGACCCCATCCTGACATTTGATTCCCTCCAGACAGGAGATCTAGCTGGGTTTAAAAAACTATCTGTATGAACCAAACCGATAACCAAGTTGAAATGCATAAAGTGAGAAACTGTGAACAAGAATCTGATCTAAAGCACCCCAAATAAATTATTCATTAAAAATGTAATTGCTTTTGTGGTGTTTTCTGGAAATTAAACTACCCYGTGAGGATCTTCAGCTTCTCAAGTTCTAATGGATGCCTTGCCAAGCACGCAATACACGTCTTCCTTACACTAAGCAGTTTTTGAGCTGAAAAAAAAAATCCTCAACTTATTTAAGTGGCAACAAATTATGAAACTGCAAAACAACTATTCATATGGCCTATGTAACAATCAGAGAAAATGATCCATCTCTTTGTCTGTAATGCTTTATACTTGCAGTGATTACTGTATATTTTCCAAATGCAAACACATACTATTCATCACTGGAATTGCACAGCAGCCTGCTGCAATTTTAGCTGGGGCTACTGGTGAATGTTTTCAGTTTCACACTGTTCAAAGACTGAAATATTTATCTTTCCTGAAGGAAAAAGTATGATACCAAATGGCTGCATAAATTTTAATGCTGAAATTCAACTGAAAGAGGATTTTATAGAAGTACAATTCCCAGAGAACGTTTTGAGCTTATTATCACAGGCAAAATATATATCTTTTTTTCCAAGCGGGACAGTCAATCACCTTCCCTTTGGCTTAGCTTTATTAATTTCTTTTCACAAAGAAAGACAGTTCAGCAGAAACAACATGAAAAGCACATCATAAAATACAAATGCATGCAGGGACTTGGGAAACAAAAAGGAGATGTTGGAGATGGAGACATGTTAGAACAAAAATAGACCTGTATTATCTGAAAAGCAAGTAACTAGAGTATTAATCATCAGGTTGTTTTTGCAGGACTGTCACAGTGAATTCTTGGGAGCTTTTTTTTGTTTTTTTTCTGACATTTTATTTTCATGCACCTTTCAAGATACCTCATTACACCTCAAATACCCAAAGTGGTCTCAGGGTGCATCTCACTGCTACCAAAAAATGAGAACTAAGTTCTGATTTGTTCAGTTAATGATGCCATTTACAAAAAGTCCTAAAAGTGAACCTGTTCCATAGCCTGCTTTGCCATTTCTGTTGACCGAAACCTTGAACAAATCCCCTTTCTCTGAGAACATAGTAAAGACAAGCCTAAAAGGGCTCAGATTTGGGAATTACTTTGAAGAGAAGGGGTCAGCACTCATGCGCTAATCAAAGCAGCCTTATTATTAATATAAGCTACAAGAGACTGTCTTGTAAACTCAGCCCTAATCATACAACTGTATCAGACTAGAAGGACATCTTTCTCTGCAAGGTATGTTTTTTACTCTTTACTCACTGCCAAGACCTCCATGCTTCTCAATTACACTTGGTGAAATTAGGTCCAATAATGAACTTCTATCAGATTTAAACCTAGGACAGAATGACATCAGGATGCAACTGGTCCTTGAACACACCCATGATGGTGCTGCTCTAGTGTGGTCCCTGGCTAATGCACTCTTCTCCTTACAGGCATCAGGAATACCAAGTGTTGACTGAATTTTTTTTGTTAGATCAGATGTGTATCCCTTTATGAAATAAAGTCCTGATACTATACCTCTAGTTTCTTGAGAAAAAATTGTTAAAACTGAGATAAGAGTTGCCAGGTTAATTCAAACAGGTCAGTACTAATTAAACAGTTACTACCCTGTCAATTATCAATAACGAGAGAATAAGTTTCTCTTTCTGCTAGACCTTAGCATAAATATAGTATCTAGCCACAAGCTTTAGATCATCAGCTCTCCAACTCTAATACAAACTATTGTCACTGGGGTATTTACAGGGTATCTAACTACAAATAATCCCTGTCAAGAGCAATTTTTTTCTTTCCAGTTCAACATTGGAATATACCAAGTCCCACACATTGGATCAGGGTAACTTCTTGCTTCCTGCTTTGCCATACATATGCCATCGGTAGTATCCTTGATAACGGATCACATCCTGCTCAACTATTTGTCCTCCCATTCACCATGCCAAGTATTTGTATCAATCTTTTGGGGATGTGCATTTAATTTAAAGTTTGTTTGAAGCGAATTGGTACAAGCATACAGATTAGCATGTAAAATACAGTTAAAAGACATTTTGAAGAGTACCTTGATGGACAGAAACTTTTTACAGCGGAGGATTGTAATGCATCTGTCAAACACAAGATGCAGCATGTTAAGGAGTTTGCTGGATTATACCAGTGTTAGTACTGCCTGCAAATAATCCCCCTAAATACTTCAAAAAGAAACTAAGGAAACCCCAAGACCATGCACAGCTACAGCAGTAAGGGTTATAGAGAAGATCTCTGCTTCTCTTTTCATGCTGTGAGACCCAGCAGGAATAGGAAAATGTTATTTGTTCCTGCTACGCTGCAAAGTGCAAAGCAATGAAGCCTGATCTATCCACTACTTGCAAGAGGAATTTATCATTGGGGGTTTTATGTAAAGAAGAAGAGTTTGGGGGAAAAAAAAGCCAAGCGATCTGAAGCCTTCTTCAAGCACACTTTAAGTAGCAAAGTGAACCAGGACACCAAGAGGAGAGTGGCTGCGTTGCTACATTACATTATACCATCACTGAATTCAACGCTGGGCTCCAGACTTGTAAATAACTCTCTTGGAGAAACTTTTAAATAACTCTCTTGAGAGAAACAGGGACTGGGAAGTGGGTATCTTCATTTCCAATTCAGTCTAGATCCTCTGAAGATAGCAAAAATAAAGTTGCTGTCCATTCTGGAGTATACAGTAGAACTGGGATTAATCTCTTTAATCATGCATAGAAAAGGAGAAAACATATTACCATATACTACCGTAAAAAAAAAAAAAAAAGTTGTTGTGTTAAATGCTACTGTGTAAAAGACAACGTGTAGAACATGTTTGCCAGGTAGGATAAATACCAATGAGGAACCACTGTTTTACGCTGATATGACATCATGTATTCAAAACCCACATTTTTTTTAAATTCAGGAAAAATAGAAAGTCTTTTGGAGGTATGCTTGAGACATATACATAATCTGAACCTCAAACAGACTAGCAGGATTTGATTTATTATTAGAGCTGGAAAACTAAACTTTAAAGAGTTCATCTCACAAGCCCCTCATGAATTCAAACAGCCTCTGTTATTGAGTACTGAGAGGTAAATATGTCAGAGAAGAGGTAAAAGCATTACACACAATCATTCCTGAGTATACTTACAGTTTGAATTAAGAAGCCAATAAACCCCACAGGAGATTTTTTTTTTTCCTTGCATATCTAAGAAATCCATTCCTCATCTCCCTGGATTCTTCTTTAAGAGGAAGAAATATTTCAGAGAGACACTGCCATACAGCTGTTAATTAAGAGATTTATCTTGAAAATAGGGGAGTAGCAGCAATTACTGCCAAAAACCTGTGGCTTGTAGCTCATCTGTTACTTAAAATGTTCACTTTCAACTGAAGGAAATATGATTATCCTCCATGAAATTGCTAGCTAAAGATAATTAACAGTTCAAATTTAGATACCCAACTATAATTACATGTACTGCAGTAATATTTTATATAAATTATCACAGGATAGCAAACAATTCTATTGAAATTCAATAATTTTTTCACTCTGAAGCACATAAATCATTTTAACTTTTCAAACAAATGAATGGCTTTTAAAATGTAAAAATCTTTTCATTTTTACAACTGACTAACTTCAATTATTTAGTGAAAAAGGGGAGGAGGAGCTAGCTGTCCTTTCACTCTAAAGACATATTTTCCAGTCTCCTTTTTTCTTTTTAGAGACACAGCAAGACACACTACAAATACTACATTCATTTAATTAGTGCTTCATCAAGCAAATCTGGTGCAAGCATGAGCTGCATCATCAGCTTTGATATCATCAGAGATGGCAACTCCTCGGGGGTAATACAACGGTAATGCACTATACAGTGACAAACAACACTGAGTGGAACAGTTAACTGTGGAGATAAAGAGGAAATAAAATATCAACCAATCAGCCAGTCAACAGCAAAGGTGCTATTTCTTTTAAGAACTGTGGTAGTACTCCTTACCTGTCTAAGATGACAACTCACACCAAGGAGACTCCTAGTCTGACTATCAGAGACTGTTTTAGAGAAGAAGAAAAACCAAGAGATTTCTCCCTCCTTCCCCCAAAACCAAGGAGTGGACTGGACAGAAAACTAATTTAGGAGTAATCTTGAGAACACTTTCTGCCCAATAAGCAGAGTTTAGCTAGAAGGAATGGGACACATCCAAACAAATGCAGACACCGGTATGTGAACCAGTTATCGAGACTATAATTGCTAGAGATAAATAGGGATTTCCAAGGTATGCCATATAACATTTTTTTGTAACAGAATCAAGGCCAGACCCATGAATAGGCACATCCAAAATATACTCCTGCTCCTCATCTTTAACTCCTACCCATTACCTACCCTACTGCAAGAGGCATTCTCTGGATACAGTGATACTCTCTTTTTCATTCAGACTCTAGCCTCTTTGCCATACTAAACAATACCAGAAAGTGATATACTATTCTATTGCTTGATAACATAAATATCTTTTAACCCTTGCCTTTAGACTTTTTTGTTACTTACAGCAACTAGTAGTTCCATTTTTCTTGACAGGATCTTGCTGTGTTCACCCACACAAACTTACTGATTTCAAGGAAGTAATGAAGGAAGACAGAGCAGAGAAGATGGAGAACAGAACAGAACAGAATAGAGTATTTTCAGTTGGAAGGGACCTACAATGATCATCTAGTCCAACTGCCTGACCACTTCAGGCCTGACCAAAAGTTAAAGCAAATTATTATGGGCATTGTCCAAATGCCTCTCAAACACTGACAGGCTTGGGGCATCGACCACGTCTCTAGGAAGCCTGTTCCAGTGTTTGACCATCCTCTCGGTAAAGAAATGCTTCCTATTGTCCAGTCTAAACCTCCCCTGGTGCAGCTTTGAACCATTCCCACGCATCCTATCACTGGATACCAGGGAGAAGAGATCAGCAAAGACGACGGGCTAATACAATGAAGAATAAAATGGCTAATCATATGATAAAGAACTTGCATCACTGAGCACCCCGCACCGGTTCAAATCATATTTAGTCCTGAGTATCTGTGGAAATGCTATGATATCAAAATCAGCTGGTCAACCATTTTGACTTCTATTCTCTTGATTAATTCCCTCAGTAAAATCATCCAAATATTTTTCCTTCCTCCCTCCTCCCCCGCAAGAGAATTTTTTTAAAAAGACCTCCTATGCTATTATTCACCTGCAGTTTCATCCATGAGCCTACACTGCCTTCCAACATGATCAGAAACCTCCAACATAATCATTTTCCAAAAGTTTCTGGTTGTTTAAACAGAATGTAGGAACCCAGACAGAGAGACTTCTAAAACTATTGTCTTAGTTCAGACTGAAACAAGCAAAAGCTAAAAGTCTCAAGAGAAAATCACCAGAGAAATCAGTTGATTGCAACAAAGCAGTATTAGTTTTAAAAACATTTTGCATAAACTTTTTTGTGTAGGTTCTGTTACTTAAAACACTGAATTCATTATTTGCTCAGTCCTCTGCAGAAGGGAGAGAAAAAAGAATTACCTACTTACTTATCTGTAATAGCTGGTGCTTTCTATGTAGAACTGACAGTAATAGCAAAATCCAAACGAGGCTTTCTGCAGATGTTCTGTACTTTTCTTTTTCTGGCATAAATAATATGCTTGATTTCCTGCATTTATCTCATAGCTTTTATCTCAAGAGACTTTTAATATCCCCTTGTTTTCAAGAGACCTAAATTAATGTTTTCAGAAACCTTTATGACTGAGATTTCTGCAATCTGATAAATCAGCCAGCCACCTCCAAGGAAAGGTGCCTAGCATTTTAACTTTATAAYTCAATTTCAAGGTTTTTATTGATTTATTTTTCTTTTGCTTACAGCAGAATTGTAGTTGATAACTCTTGTTTTTATTGAAATAATTCTGGATTGACTCAGGTTTATTTGTATTACAAGAACATGTACTTATGTGAGTCAGCTCTATCACTCTTGCTGCTCAAAAGGGTTTTGAGTCAACCAATAGCATATGGAGACTGATCACAACTAGCTCTTGTAGAGTGGAAAACACACACCCCAACTCATGAAGGTGACCACCTAAAGTCCCCATGGAAACAGAGTGGCTGGTTTTACTTGCAAGTGGCTCTAGTCTAGGCAGAACACTCTCATACATTCTGGTTTATTCTTATCGTGGGCTCCAAGACCACACCATGATGTRAAACACAGTGCTACAAGAGGGGACTGTCATTACACTGTCTTCAACAGCATACGCCTGATCAGAATGAAAATGCTGCCACAGAAAGTCTTACCCTTAGTCTCTACAGACATAGAAAATTACCCTATCAAGATTAAGAGCAAGGACTGCTTCTAGCAGTCATTCCTGATCGAACCTGATCAAAATGTTTCACAGCTGATGGGACTGGGGGCAAATTCACACACAAATATCAACTTCTAGTTCTCAAAACAGGAATTCTGACTAGACCTATGATTCTCTACTTTCCTCTTTGCAGAGGAGGATGAAGGGATATCCTTCATGAGGCCAGGGTTTGACCTGAAATTAAAGTTAGAAGAGAGCAAAGAAACATGTTTATGCAGTGAATACAATGAACGTGCAACCAAGCCATGGTTTTGCTTGGACTATTTACCTGCTTCTCATATACACTGCAGTACCCAAGCTTCTCTTACCTCCCAAGTGCTGCCTAAAACAGCCCACTGTTGAGCTTACCTACCTTAAAGACAACTCCACACTGAAGGATATATTACTAAGGAAGAGCTAACAACGCTCCTGTTTTAGAAACATCTCTACATTTGGTTTGTTCTTACACAGAAATGCTACGCAAAACCATACCGAATGGATTTTGGAGCGTGACGTCAGTGCTATGCTGCAATGGCAATTTCAAGGAATCTCAATATTTGCCAGTGGTGTAATGAGACTTCTTTCTTAAAGACGGTCAGAAATTGATGTGCCAGCCTCCTCTGTCTGAGTTGAGTTGATAGCCATCCATTTTCAAATTAGTCCTGAGCTTTCTGACCCGTTTTGCTCCAGAGAAGAGCTGTCACAGCAGTTCACAGATGAAAATTGATCTTTAGATTGCTAGTGTAACTCAAAGTCCTTTTAACTGAAATGGTCAGTCAGAAGAACTGGTCTTAGCTTTACATACAGCTGAAGTCTACAATATCACAGCGAAGTCGTCTGCAGGCTGTTAAATCAAGCATATACCTTAACCTCAGCTTACTAATTTTACCTGAAAAGTTAAAGTTAGGCAAGAGAAAAGAGAGAATTAGGCTGAAAGGTAATTAAGCTTCTTCCCTACACAGATGAAAGCAAACTGAACAGCTATAATAATCAAGAAATAGCAATAGCTGCTGGGAAAACTGGTTTATCGAAGCTAAGCTGAGATTTACTCATACTTCCAGCTCACTTTTTAATTTCAGCTCTCCAGCACTTGAGGAAGAACCATGTTGACTCACAGAGTCATTCATTCTATTCCTCATTAATGACCCAGGATTCAAGATGATTCCATGTTTTTGCTTACTCTCCTCTGAAGTCTCACTCTACTCTTGAGTTCCCTGCATGATCTGGTCTCTAGATGAGGAAAAGCAAAAACAAATAAAAAGCCACACACACACATCTCTTTGGTATTCTATGTGAATCACAAATTACAGTGGACTGCAAGTCAGCAAATCACAGTCCTGAGCTCAAGAAAGCAACAGTCTCATCTGGTACAATTTCTGATTTTTCATGCAGTCCTTGGTATTGCTAAATAACATGTTAACCATGAAGAAGCACATTACTTTCAGCTTTTCTTCAAGAAGGTCTGCTGAGTTTTGCTACTCAGAGAGATATAACATCTCGTGCTTCAGTTCTTTTAGTCATTTTAATGAAAAAGGCTGGGTGCTGGTGAGAAGCAGAGAGCTCTTACACGGCTTGGAAGCAAGCTTACTGTTTGCAAAGAAACTGATGGAAAGATAAGGACATGTCCTTTCACCTTAAGATTTGGTATATTCTCAGACAGGTAAGTGCTAAGCATTGACAAAGATGAATAGCATACCTGCGTGGCTATCTTTTCATAAAGAAAATAGGCAGGTAAATAACCACCTTGTTTATCCCAATAATATGTATTATAGCTGTTTGATAAACTGGCACCTGAGCCAGTTTATACTCAAACTCTTGATAGCTTGTGGAAATTAACTGTTGATTCTTTCTAGAAAAAGCAGGGAGCACAGAACTTCAGCATTCACCTTCTCTGTTCTGGATAAAGGAACTATCTCCTGAGTACTGCCTCTAAAGTTGTGTATACTGCCATTCCTCAGCAAGATGGATGCTCTGTAAGGCATGAGGTTGGTGATGCACATGGTCATTTCCCCTGCTGCCACCTGCATTCAATGACAATCATCAAAGGCAAATTACATTAGCCTTCCAGTATAGTTCCTTTCATTCTACTCTTTAGGAACCTTACTAAAGAGCAGTCTCAAGAAGCTAACACAAGAACTCCACTTCTGGGAAATATGTCAATGCTGGAGGGAAACGCACGCATACGCCTAATATCTGTAGGGTGTGGGGGCTGACCTTGCTCACAAAGGAAAAAATGGTAATGCGGTGAAAAAAGTCAGCTGGGATTCCTCTCTCCTTATTCGAAGATAGGGCTGGGGGACCTCTGCAGAAGAATTTTTCTTACATGTTCTTAAGCTTGTTACAACAGATTGAGCAATTACTGCTGTCATTCATAATGGAATCTGGCTACTTAAAGTAGGAAATTACCATTCAGGGTTGGTCTGAAGATGTAATCTCATTTGTTATGCCAGCAGAAAAGGTTACTTTTTTCCTATTGCTGTCTGTACTTCCTTTCTTGGAGGCCCTGTTCTTTCTCCCAACAAATAAGCACAGATGACCTCATATCYAGTACTCTTACAATGTGCATATCCTACTTTTAATATAAACAGAATCTACAGTGTGAAACATGCTCCACTGGCAATGTTTTCTTAAAGCTGTATTAAATTGCATAGTAGGTATTAAGATCCTAATTCCTTGGTCACTGCTCCTATTAATCCCGTTTGCTGATTACTTCTTTGATGCAGTAATGATGACTTAATAGATTACAATTCTCCAGGCAATTCAGTTCTGGCATTGATTTTGATCAGAGCAAGCTTATGCCCTGTGTTGGAAGTGGATGTTTACCTTGATTTGCAATGAGTTCATACCTGCAAAGGCTCATCCTGAATAATGAAACTGTGAAAAATCATTCTTCATCATGTTACAACAGGTTACAACCTTGCAAATCTGGCCACTGCTAATGTTAGTTACATTAATAGTGACATACTACTACCTAGGTCTTATTTGTATAAAAAGTGCAAATTATTAAAAATATACAGTGAAAGGAACTGTTTCTTTTGAAAACATGAATTCCTTATAAAAATGGGGTCAATCAATACATAAAAGTTGAGTGTTTACATATAATTTGCCATCTTGTCTATGAAGACTGTGAGGTAAGCGTAAACTATAGCTTGAAAGGCAGAGAAAATAATTTTCTTCTTCATTTCTGAGGCCATTATTCTCTCAAACATGTCAAGACCCCTTCATTCATCAAGGAGGTAATTAAAAAACATATGACATAACAGTAGCTGTTATTGTCCCTACGACCAAATACTCTGACTACATGCTTCATTTCAGATTTCTGAATAAATTCTCTAATTTCTTCAGCTGTATTCAACAGTAATCGCTACAACTCTCTTTCAGCTAATATAATACAAAGAAGAAAAAAAGAAAACAAACCACACACAAGAAATAACAATGTACAACATTGTTAACATTCACTCTGGAAGCTGTGCAAATCAAATTGAGATGTTACTACAAACTAATTTCTTCAAACCTTGATTTTTCCTTGCAAAAAGGAACCTCTGGAATCAATAAAGATTTCTATTAAAAAAAGAAAAAAAAAATCAATGGCACAATTTAGCCAAAATTCAACTTTTCAAACTAATTTAAGTAACTAAATTGCAGCTACAAAAATAAAATCACATAAGTATTTTATTTCTTTTGCTGCTAGTACAGCACTTTTATACAGAAAATGTTATTTTTTTATTGATTTTATTCCCATGAATCTATCCAAACCAAC
This sequence comes from Phoebastria nigripes, assembly GCA_035582835.1. Taxonomy (NCBI): domain Eukaryota; kingdom Metazoa; phylum Chordata; class Aves; order Procellariiformes; family Diomedeidae; genus Phoebastria; species Phoebastria nigripes. The sequence continues at coordinate 204,654 of JAYKAV010000077.1, read as the reverse complement.
ATGAAATTGTAAGTTTAATTATCTCTGCGGCCACTACGTTATTCAACTGATTTTCATTTTTATCAGGTTTGTCTTTCAGTCAGTTGATGTGAAATCCACTAGCATCAATTTGGACCTTTCTATCTGAGATCAACGGCCGACATGAACCTCCTGAAGTTCAACACAGGGAAGTGCAAAGTGCTGTTCTAGGGGAAGTAAAGCCAGACTCTTCTCAGAGTTACCCCGTAAAAGGAGACGAGACAATGGGCACAAACTGAAGTACAGGAAATTGCATTTAAACATAAGAAAAAACATTCTCACTGTGACAGAGAAAACATAGGTTTCCCTACGAGAAAAGTTGTGGAATCTCCATATCCAGAGACATGCAAAACTCAACGGGACACAGTGCTGAGAAGCCTACTCTCACTGACCCTGCTTTGATGATTTCCAGAGGTACCTTGAACCTAACAATTCTGTGAATCAAACTATAAGCTGATACAAACCAGACTAGCAAGTGATTATTCATTTATTCATAGCAGACACATCAATTTCAAGCTGCATATATGGGTATTCATGACAATCATGGGCTCTATCTGCCACTGACTACCGATACTAAGCAGTACAGGCTCCAAGGAGGTTAACAAGGAGGTTGAATTAAACTCTCACCAAGCCATTCTTTTTTTCTTCAGCACAAAGGCATCAAAACCAGTTTCATGCAACACCTTCAAATCCATGACAGCAATCCCTTAGCTGAAAAACACAGCTTAAATAGTTCCGACCAATTCAGAATTAACACATTTAAAAACAGTCACTAAATAAAGCTGAGGCCAAAACTCTCAGAATTGCAATCTGCTTGCAAATGTTTTGAGTAGAATAAGAGCCTAAAGGGAGTTATATCATGATGAATTAATCACTTCCTCTAAGAAAGCAAACAGGGTCAAGAATTTGGCATTTCATTCACACAGGATTTTTGGTGTTTCTAAATAAAATGTGTTGTGTTACTATTATTTACCCACACTTGCTTGTACAAGGATTTCATTACAGTCATGAAGACTGCATGACAGTCATGTCAGCATATAAGATATCTGACTGCCTAGGATTTTTTTTTTTTTTTTTTAACCTAAACAACCTATTTTACTGAACATTTGAAGCAAGTCTGTATTGCAGAGTTGCTACTTTTTTCTAAGAAAGCTTCAGGAGATAATCCRTTCAGAAACCATTTACCTGGAAAGCAGATCAGAATACAACACGGTGGGGTTTGCTGCTGTTGCAAAGCTATATTTACATCAGAATGGTCTATTGCTTGTTGAGCTGAGATATGAAATAGGTCTCTGGGCACATCCTTTCTCTGTACACGATATGGCTTTGAACATTCCTTTAGCAGTTTAATAATAATAAAAAAATAAATAGTATTTTCTCATGACTACCCAATAAACAGTCAGCAAATCTGAAAGAGAAGGCAGGTTATGACAGTAAGAGCTCCACACTCTGAGATCACTATGCTATGCTCCCCTCAACTCTCTCTAACATCACAGTTCACAACATTCATAACCAGACTGTCCTGGTTTCAGCTGGGATAGAGCTAATTTTTTTCCTAGTACTTGGTATAGTGCTATGTTTTGGATTTAGTATGAGAATAATATTGATAACACACTGATGTTTTTAGTTGTTGCTAAGTAGTCTACTAGTCAAGGACTTTTCAGCTTCCCAKGCTCTGCCAGGTGCACAAGAAGCTGGGAGGGGACACAGCCAGGACAGCTGACCCAACTGACCAAAGGAGTATTCCATACCATATGGCGTCATGCTCAGCATATAAAGCTGAGGGAAGAAGAAGGAAGGGGGGACATTCGGAGCGATGGCGTTTGTCTTCCCAAGTAACCATTACGCGTGACGGAGCCCTGCTTTCCTGGAGATGGCYGMACACCTGCCTGCCCATGGGAAGGAGTGAAGGAATTCCTTGTTTTGCTTTGCTTGCGTGCGTGGCTTTTGCTTTACCTATTAAACTGTCTGTATCTCAACCCATGAGTTTTCTCACTTTTACTCTTCTGATTCTCTCCCCCATCYCACCGGGGGGGAGTGAGCGAGCGGCTGGGTGGGGCTTAGTTGCCGGCTGGGGTTAAACCACGACACAGACACAGGAACACAAGACCATTCTGTGGCTGGATGCAGTACAGTGATATTTCTGACTGCCAGCTCAGTGGTGTCTGGTTCCTTTACTTTGTTTATCTACTTACTGCTCTTGTAAGTAAGATATGAACATAAGCAAACATTTAAGGTCAGATATAATCAGGAAGTTGACCCGGTTTTGGCAACTGGTCAAGACTCACTCATAAAACTATATTAATATAAACACATAATACTTTTGTGGCACTTTTTTGCTTGCTGTTGGTGGTCTATCCTCATTTATACAGATGAATTCTGGGTCAAAGAGTCAGTTAAAATGCCACGGGTCAGGTCTCTCTCCTTCTGATTTAGAGCTCTGTACCCAAAACTTGGTATCACCAACTTGGGAAGATGATCTGGATTCATATTTTAAGCCAAAATCTTCACAGCTAAAAGCTTACGGAAATTAATTTCAGACAGCAATTGGAACAAGACTTGGATTTCTATAAATTTGTGCTTCTAAAACATGCTTTCCTTGATAGCTGTTTTTCCTATCTTTTGTAGTATCCCTCAGTTTCCACCTCGTCATTCCCTAAACTGCCTACTAGCCTTCCTTCATCATACGCACAAAGTATGTTCAACTCCTTCTCCACCTGCAGAAATCTACAGCAGTCCTGGTAAATGGTGTTCTAAGTCAACTACCAGTCAGCATACAAATAGTCTAACAAGATCCAGTAAAGTAGATAGGTGTTCATTCYTGGTCAAAGACTCCATCTGTTCACTGCAAAACTGTAGCTTTTTCCATAAAGATCCTTGAAAGGATTTTACATAGAATTATTTTTTTGGCAGTACTAATTAAACTATTTGTAACTGACAGTCTCTTTTGTTAAATAAATCAGAAAAAGTAAAACTCTACCGGATACTAAGGCCAGCCTTTCAAAGATTTCAGACCTAAGGAATGGAAATCTGCTTCAGTTCATTTGCTCAGCTTCTAAAATTGCTAGATTTTAAATGCATCCTGAAATTAATTTCCTTGCTTTGCATTATAGAGGGCCTTACGGGATGTTCAGAAGACTACAGCATATATTGTGATAGCATCTGTTTTACAGGGCATCTATTTGTCATCAAACACTTGTTCTTCATAGCATATTCCACAAGTGATACTATCTGACAGGAACCCCACATCTAAGCTTACCACTACATAGGCAACTTACAGCATGTACAATTACAACATGCGCTGATGATCGCTCTATATCACTTGCCAAGAAACGTACAAACAGGCTTTAAAAGAGAGCATCAGTGATACTCTCACAGCTCCTTGTATTAGCTGGCAGTCAGTTCTCTTTGCACCGATCCCCACAAATAGTGTAAGAACCAAGGGAAACTGGAACTTCTCACCTACTGCTGCTCATTCCAGCACACCATGCATCCCTCCCTCCTCCTCATCATCGTATCTAGTTCTACCACGTAATTCTTTCAGACGTGATCAGATGTTTTCCAATGTTTTCAATACCTGGAGAGTTCCACAGTGCAGTAGCCCAAAGACAAATCTCCTGAACTCCTTATTAGCATACTTGGTGAGAAAAACAAGCAAATGTGCTACCAATGATATACATAAGTACTGAAAATGAAGTTAACATGAAAGCAAAAAAACCAAACTATGCAGCAAATTATTGGAACACATAGTAAACTGTAATATTAAACAGTAGCTTAATAGAGGAGACTCATACTGACATGATGAATTCAGAGCAATTTGAAATGAGGCACCAAGCTCAGAAAAGAAATGTCCAATTAGGTGGCTCAAGATTAGATCAGAGAGAGGTATTTATCCTAGAGTGAACTCACAAGCCGTATAATAACCAGCCTAATTTTAAGCTGCAGGAAAATCCTACTATGTAAGATGCTTAAAATTAATATAAGAAAAGAATATTTTAATTCGTCAGGAATCATCTGTATACAGCAATGAACTGATGTACTGCAAATGATACAAGAAGGCTTTTCCATCTTCAGTGTCTATGAATCTATGTGTGGACCTGAAAGACAAAATCTGTTTCCAGACTGAATACTGTACAATTTCAGCGTACATGGCTTCCAGGCCAAACCTTCCAAAACCAGATAGGGGATAGCAGATACTCCCAAACTCCATATGCAAACTCTGAACATTTTTTGTGTATGAAGTGTTCAAGAGTTTAACTGAGCTCTACTGTTCAAACAGGGAAAAAAAAACCCAAACCCGCAATATTTGATAGAACTAGTTTATATTTGTGACATTACCAGGACCATAAACTTAAAAGAGAATTTGCCCCTTTAGTTCTCCCCCTACTTACAGCCACCTGACTAGTGATATGGCAACATCACAGGTACCTTACTGGTCATACTCTTTTCTTCTCCTCTGCCTCTCTGTCACGACCACCACTTCCTCTAGCAGCATAATCGTAGCGTATCAGCTACAGATCTCCTGCAGTTCATTTGTTCCRCTTGTAAAACTGCTGGATTTGAACATGCATCTTTTGCTGCTTCAATTAATGGAGTAAGAACATAGAGGGTTTAAAACCAAAGTCAGCATCAGCTGATAAAGCACTAGTGTGGTTCAAACAAGTCATCGTTCTTTGTGAATGGAAGTTCTAACTAACTGTGATGGGTGACTTGCCGTGCATCTTCTGTCCACCCCAACATTCTTGTGATAGACACCTGCCAGAGATCTGGAAGGCAGTTTACTATCTAACCAGAGACAGACAACAAATAAACGTAACTTTTTATATCTCCCACTCCTGGAAAATAAAGGTTTAATCTCCTATATAATGAAGGAATGGGCATGTTAATGACTTCAWGTATTTTAAAATATTTCCCTGTGTTCTGGCTGGGACAGAGTTAACTTTCTTCCCAGTAGCTGGGGGGGTGTGCTGTGTTTTGGGTTTGGTTTAATAGGAGCATTGATGGCCCATTGATGTTTTGGGTGKTGCTGGGTGGTGCTTGCACCGGGCACTTTTTGGCCTCCCATGCCCTGCCAGGTGCAGGGGAAGCTGGCGGGGGGAGCACAGCCGGGGTGGTTGACCCAGCTGGCCAATGGGGTATTCCATACCATGCAACGTCATGCTCAGTATAAAAACTAAGTGTGGGGGGGGGGGCTCTGTGTTCCGGGATGGGCTCGCGCGTTTTCGGGCACACGTCGGTTTGGCAACACGTCAGTTCGGCGGGTGGTGAGCAGTTGCATCGTGCATCGCCTGTTTTGTATATTCTATTGTTGTTATCACCGTTATTATTACTGTTCTACTTTGTTTTATTTCAATTATTAAACTGTTTTTATCTCAACCCGCGAGTTTTCCTACTCGTGCCCTCCCAATTCTCTCCCCCATCCCACCGGAGTGAGGGGTGAGCGAGCGGCTGCGTGGTGTTTAGGTGCTGCCAGGGTTAAACCACGACTTTRGGAAAAGAACTGAATTTTGACTGGYGTGCAACTGAAATCTGGACTTGTCAGCATCTCTTAAAGTTATAATGTATGACACTGATTTAGGGAGAACAGCTACATCTGTTGTCACTGTTTGCACCTCTCCCAGAACTCTTTAGAGTTCCCAAGGCATTCTTCTCTCTTTTTCCTTTGCAACAAAGGTAAGCTGCAACTCATGAACTTTACTTCTATGCTTTRCAGAAACATGAGCTCTCATATCGAAAACATGCTCAGTATTTCTGTCACCTTAATTAAACACGTACTTGACATGCAGTCTTCTATCCACAAGTAGAATCAGTCTTCCTAGCGTATGAAAAAACCCCAATGGTTTGTAGGCTGAACACTTTCCCTGAAGAAATTTAGATATATTCTCTAAACAAAGATATTTGCCCTATTATAGCAATGGTAATTTAAGACTAAAACAAGGACATGAAAACTGACTTTCTTCCTCAGGATCCCATGCTAATCATAAAAATTCCAAATTTTATCACCAAAATGAACTCAGATCTCTCTGTCCACATAAATACCTGGCAATCAAATACTCGCTGCTTGTAGCCTATATAAAGAATGGCATAGTGTGAAACCTTCCTTGAACTAGTACATGCATAAAGCTACTTAAAGTAACAAACAATTGATATTGAAAAGAACCCTTCTGTTTTCTTTTTCAGTTTTTAATCACTGAATATCTGGTCTACCTGGAATTGCTCCACTGGATCTAAACCTGGTATTATAAGCATTTATTTCCCATGCACATAACAACACATTGGGCAATAATTAAACTTAACAAGAGGCTTCTGCATGATGGTAACTTTTCAACAACAAATATTAAGAGTTAGATATTATTGATTTTCAGATAAATAACACTACAGGACTCTAGGTTCATATTTTGTTTGCGGAAAGATCTTGTCAGCCTGATGCCAATGTCAAAATGACATCATTCATGAGATAAAAAGGAAGAAATCAATTACAAAAAGCTTTCTGTCCATCCCATTGGTATAATGTATGCCTGCAAATTCAGTGATCTTTTCAGCTATCAGCTATGCATGTGGCTTATCCAATTAACTGTTCTGTGTTCATTCACCATATTTTTCCTCCTATCAATCAGTTTTCATGTGTTRCATTCAGTTAAATACTCTTTATTCATACATTGCATTTTTCACCAATTCGTATGCTGGGTAATCATTACACTTATTAATTCCAGACAATAAAAGCTTTATACTGATTTCGGCATAATTTGTTCTGTCTGTTTCATTAAATACACCAAATCGTTCTGTCTGTATGCCCATCCATTTTGTTGTTCATGTTTCGTTTTCTACCTGTTGCTTGCTGCTGCTGTTGGAATCTTGCTGCAAGGAAAGAAAAATGGTGAAGGGTCTTGTATCAGTCCATCAGCAATTGGATTATGTACTTTCCAGCACTGCAAGGAGTGACCTGAGGAAACAATATATTCTCACTTCTGTTGCACGTCAGGAGGTTGAAGTGGGGAAACACTATGCCAAAAAAAAAAAAAAAAAAAAAAAAATACAGCTAAGGGCAGTTCCCATCATACTTCACCAAACACAATAAAAAGTGTCTTCAGAAGGTCACCACAGGGATGGCTGACTTCCTCCACTCCTTACTATGGTCAGCACTTTCAGATGGTGTAACTGGTTTTCAGATGTTCAGTAACTCCCACTATTCTCAAGGCCATGTTTGAGATAGACTTGCTTATTATTTGGATAACAAGCTTGCAAAGTACCGCCAGAACAAACCCTGAAGAGTATGCGTGCTTACTCCACATATCTTGAGAGGTTAGGATGCCATGAGGTATGTCCAAGGCAGGCTGCCTAAAGGCTCTCTGCAAGATAACTCTATAGAAGACACACAGGAAGGACACAGGCAGGAGGAAGACAGGCTGCATTTGTGATCTTCATAAACATAATTATTTCAATGAAGTACATAGAGAAGCTGCACGGTATCTTCACATGCAGTAGCTTTAAATAGCATAAAATAGCCAATGGATTATAGAGCCATGGAAATACTAAATATGGAAAAACAGACCTACTTTTTGGAAGCATTTTAGTGAGAATAGCTACATATAAACCTGGGACTCAGGAACACCTCTGAGCTACTGGACCCAGGCAGGAGTCTCAGCTTCCTACTCCCAAACGTTGGTTCCCTCAAACAAGATATACTGGCAGTTCAACTGGTAAAGAGGCAAAATATGCTCCCAACAATCCAGAAGGTCCAGGGACTTCTCTGATCCAGTAGAACATGCACTACTGGGAGAATTTCAATGGAGTCATTGAATGTTGGGTTGTGCTTGTGTAGATTCTAAACTCAAGTTGCTGTTATAAAAAGTTATCAAGAGAAGGAGTTGCCTAACTTCAATAGCCTTTCCAGAAAAGGACAGCAAAAGACAGAGCTAGGAGACAGCAGCCTTGAATGAGGTATGCCAGCTCAAAGTACAGCAGCCACTGCAGGCAGAGTTTGGCTCCTCGTTCAGAGAAGGTAGTAACAACAACACCAGCTTCATGTTGGTCAACCTCCTGTTCTGAGTTGGTACAAAATGCCTTGACTGTTTCAGGCAACTATAGTTTGCATCTATCTGCAAGTCACTCTTTGGCTTTACAAAACAGTTTGTGCTCCATGCATTTTTCTTATTTGTATTACATGCACTCCTTGGCACAGGGAGGTGAAAGACATGGTAATTTAAGCCAAGATAATCATCTGTGCTCTAATAAGGAGAACGCACTCTCCTTCAGGGCACAAGTTGACTCTCAAAGTGGAGGACAGGTAGTTCACAGCATTTTTATTTAGTACGCAAGGTCAGGTCAGGCCATCTGGGGGTGTCAGTTCTGTCACTCTTGTTACACATCCCTGCACTACGTTCCTATAGCACAACATTCACAGCACCACAGACTTTCTTGTTAAAGGCCTCATTTTGCATGGATGAGGTTTTAGATCCTGATATAACAAAGTTTTTGATTGATGGACTGTCCAAGGAATGCTCTAAGAAAAACTGTTTTGAAGCTGAAAATGGCTCTTGACTGAAGCTTCTAACCTCTCTTCATGAGCTGCCTGGCAGCTTTTACTTGTGATTTATTTTCTTCATGTGTTCAAGTGAAGTAGAAAATACCAAACTGTAGTGGGCTACTTGTAACTATCACTCCAAGAGAGGTACTATAGTTTATGTCAACTCTCATCCTCCTCACTTACATTTCCGCAGCCAGGAAAATAGAAAAAAAACCCCACAAACAGTAACAGAAACAAAAACCCTTTTTTTGGTGCTGCTTCACAAATTCCACAACAAACAGAGAAAGGATGACAGAAATCTGAAGAATGGAACTCTTTCATTTTACCTAGTAGCAATCTTACGCTGAAGGAAGGGAGAAAGGAGCCAAGAAAAAATCTTGGACTGAGTTTATGGAAAGAAAGGTTCCAATTACCTACGTGTTAAGAAGACAGGAAGGACAGCTTTTTAAAACTGAGATAAGAGAATAATTTTTCACAGGGAGTGGGAGGTAGAGGAGGTATAGTTCATACATTACACAAAACAAAATACTGAAAATGTAAAATTATAGCAAAATTTCCGAACTTGAATTATTATATCCTCAACATCCTCATTGCTTCATGGGTCCAGGACGGCAGTATAATGTTGTGTTTCCCATTATATTTTTGGCTTTTCACTCTTCAGGCTAGTGGGGGATGAAGTAGCAGCAAGAAAATAAATTTATTATCACAACTATAAACTGTTCTTGATAAAATAATACTGACAATCCTGGTTATGTAAATAATGTTGCTACAAAGAAGGAGCAGAGGTTAGCATTGTAAGATTATAAAATTAAAATGGTTTCCTTTTCCATTATGAGACTAAAATATGTATGGATTTTAAAACTTCAAAACACACAGTCTTGTCAGAGACTGAGATATTATAACATCAGTCTTCAAACAGCTAAGTACTTCAAGCAGCTGCAGGATTGCCTCACTCTAGCATACACTTAACAACAGATAAAAATTCCTGCATATATAATATCTTTTCATTCTTATCATATTGTAATAAAAGGCTTTGTAGTGGGAAATACAGTCAACTCAGCCAAATGCTAATATTATATTAGTCAGTGATGGAGAAAGCTGCTCTCATAATTTTGATCTAAATACACTGGGCCATCATTCTGCTCCAGTTGAATTTTGTGTGAGCTGCAGTAACGCAACTCAGTGCTTATAAAACCAATACCAGTTAAAAGCAAAACCCCAGTACGCATTCTGTGGTTGCCCCACTGGCACAGGGACAAAGCACTTTGCTGTGTGACAAGCAGTCTCGGTAAGAGAACTATATATGCGCCAGAGCTAAGCAGAGCATGCTACACATACAGCGTTTCTAGTCTGTGCAAAAACAAAAGCACATTGGGTGTCTTCTGCAACTCACACTTTGCAGCCCTGGAGTAAACTGTTGCATTTTAGTAAAGGAAAGTGACCAACTATAACACTTGCTGAGGGTTAGTGTTGTAAATTGTAAATTCTAGTACATCAGTGTATACATGTACTTATTTTAAGCCTTTGTTGTTATACATTGACGAAATACTTAACCAAGAGGATTGCAATTAAGTGTGACAATCACATCTGACGACAGACTACAAATAGCAATAAATACCATTTGTTCTAAATGGCATACAATATATTCTGCTATTGTCTCTTTAATGTAATCAAAGCTTATAAACAAAATTTGAGACAGCTATTGTTGGCTTATTGTTGAGGACTATAAAGTTTATAACATATCCACAAACATCTACTGCTCCCTTATCTGTTTCTGGGACTCAAACAAGAAAAAGGGAGCAAGATCAGCTCAGAATTTTGTTCATCTCATTACCCAACTTGTTTGCAATATATAATTCCGCACAATCAGACAATTTGAAGTTATTACTTTAAAAAAAGATCAGAAAAACAAATTCCAGAGATATGACTTACTGGTACTCAATTGGCAGTTCTCAGAAACAGAACAGCACAAGGCAACAAACAATACTGGCCAAAAAAACCAAAAAAGTTCACAGTAATCAAGTTATTTTACAGATGAAAAGAAGTTTTATTAGACACCTGACATAAAACACTCTAGAAGTCAGCTCCTCAAGACAAAGAAAGGAACCTTTGTAAACATCTCAGTTAATACAACTAATTAAATCAGACATACGAGTTTTCATAAAGCCACCTAAACCTCTGTCAGGATCCAGCATTAGCTAGAAGTAACTGATCAAACCATCAGACCTAGACTGAGGACCACCTCAAAGCCAGATGGAGTGACAAGTGACTATGCTGTCTGAGGAGCAGACAAGAAACCACAGAAATTCCAAACTGTGCCCAATTTACCTCTGTTTCCTGCCCACCTGCTCCTCTAAATAAGATACTATTGATACACCTATTCCCCCATTACATGGTACCTCTGTGCTGTCATGCTGACAGAAAAGTCAGGACATTCTACCTATTCTCCTCTGCTTGCTTGAGCTGGGAACAGAGCTACCATTTACTCCTGCCTGTGCCTGGGCAAAGCAGTCCAGTGGCAGTAGACATCTGAACATGGAAGTATAAGAACCCCTCAGAATAAAGGCCCACACAGTCAAGGATCACTTCTTTAGCCACAGCCAGCAGTGGATACTGTCAAAAGTGTAAGAAAACAGGGAATCAAATAATCATCCTTCTCCTGGCACATTATGATAGCTCCTAGTGCTATAGGGGCTTCCTGAACCTGACTTTGTACCCAGTTCATTAGGATGAATAGCACCAAAATAACGCAACATGATCTCTCTGATTCCTTTCTACCCCTTCCACCTTCAAGCATACAACTTCCCATGAAGAAAAGCACCTTAGTAATGGATCTATTTTTTTTTAATGAAATCTTAAAGATAAAAGCAGTTGAACTGTCTTTGTGACTCAAACTTTGGTTTAATAGATCTAATACTGGAAAGATATTAACTGAATCTTGTCAAAACTATGCAGGTCAAACATGCCCTGTCACGTTTCATATTTCAGTGGAATATAACAAAATAAATATTTACTATATAGACAAAGGTTGCATACAGAGGTCTGCATTAGGGAACAGATAGCCCCTTCAGAACCACACTGTTTTCTTTAATCTTGAATAGTGCTTCACTCTACTGATAGTCCTGCTATGGCTCTCAGCAAAGTCAGGTGGTTCTCAGGATACGGAAGGGTCACAGGCTCAGAACTTTACTTCCAGAAGGAAATTTCTGGCAGTGGTGACCTAAGACAGAAGTACAGGCCCCTCCAGCAAAAATCAGGTTAATTATTGTCCCAGCCGGAACCAGGACAATGATCTAACAAAAAAAGAGTAATTCCAAAACATAGATAGGACAGCTTTTTACAAAAAAGGCACTGCATTTAAAGGAACTTACAGGAAGAGTGGATACTTGGAAAGCTTTTTCTGCCTTCAGACACCAGATCTGGATCACCTGTGCAGTGCATTTCAGAGTTCATTACTCCATCTGGAAAGCAGCGGTAAAAGAAATCGGGACGCGGTCTACAAAAAACACCATGGATATTAAAAATATAAAAGCTGTAGTAACAATAAACCTCAAAGTGATTATTACATTTACTGCTTATTACATACAGAGTTCATTCCCCCCTGCCTTAACACAGCAACAGAAATGCTTTGTTTTCCTTGAATAATCAATTCAAGGTCACTTTTTTCACAGGCAGGCTCTCTCAGGGAAGCTTCCAGTGCAGCATGGAAGTGGGAGTTGTTTCTGAAAACGAACATGCAGGGCTACTCTCACCTACGGCAATCAATCTCGCACAGCACTTCCAGTGACAAAGTAGCATAGCAACTCCAAAAGTTGCACAGGTCTTGCCAACACRTGTAGCTGAGAACAGGACTACAAATTAGGCTACAAGATTGGCACCAAAACAACCACCAAATTCTAATGCCAGCCTTGATGCTGACTCTCTAACTGCATTGAACAAACCTCCGAGTTTCTTTTGACCCTGCTCTGAGTTCAATGATAGCACGTAGGTTTGACTGGTGTCATAGTGATCCTGAGCTAATAAACCATGTAAAGAAGCAAGGCGAACGACCACAGATTCAGAGACAAGCTGACAGAGCAACTAGTTGGCTTGGAGTGCAGGCAAAATGAGCTCATGTCTGCCTGAAGAAGATGGTGCAGACATTCTTAATTATATTTCAATAGCACTCTTAAAAGTGCCAAGTACCATTATTGTCAGGGCATCAGTACTGTAGCAGAGAGGGTTCATCAGAACCCAAGCACAAATACTGCTTCCTCAATGCTGCAAAACAGGTGAACGACAAACGCAGCATTGGACTCTATTAAACAGTGTATGAATTCAAGTCAAAGATATATTTTTCAGCCGAAATTATTCAAAATTTTGATAAAGAGCCAAAAAATACCTTAAAAAAATTATTTTCCAGAGAGTTTTGTTTGCTAGTATTTTTCTGAGCCCTTCATTCAAATTTATGCTTCCTTAAAAAATGGCCTACCTAAGGAGTCCACTTATTGCATAGCTCCAAGGTTTGTTCTGCCATGGATCTTGATGTTACCTGGAAATACCATTCAGTAATATGCTTCACACAAAATGCAGGCACTGGGTTATATAGAGACTCAATTGATTCCTATTTAATCAGACTAGTGGCACTGGCATCTGAACTCCCACATGCTGTGACTCTTCCCTTCTGTGTTGCCAATTTAATGAACTGATTTCAGCTCACACCTTTCCTTTCAAACTCCTCGTTTGTCTGGATCTGCCAACCGGTCAAACAAATAACAAAACACAAGAGCATAGATTCCTACCACAGTTGGATGTCACATAATGAAGTTGTAGACCACCTGCACCAGGGAAAGGACAGCTTCACAGGGGCCCGTTCTAATTCAACGTGCTTTGGAGCAGCAGCTATCTTTTTATTAAGATGTATTGTATTTGTCAACTCTGTCTTCATTTCTCTTAAGCCATCATTTATAACATTACAAGACTTACCTTCCCACTATTAATTTAATAGTATTTGTGCAGACGCCATTCAGAGCTAGAGCCAAGGAAACAGCTACAAAACAGAATGAACAAACAGAACAATAATAACCTAAATACCAAGCTATAAATTGCAGCATTACAGCATTTGATTTACAGACTGAAACCTTTACTGGACTGAAAACTGAATGATCTTTGCAGCCCACTGTTTTTCTTATTACCCAGACTAAGGACAGACCCCAGACCATGATAATAATCACATGACTGACTKTGTTCTGCTTTTACTCTTGAGAAATCTTACTTCCTTATGCAAAGCCAGTTTTCATATCATGCCATTTGCACAGGCATAAATCATCAGATGGAAACAATTATTAGAGAATCAAGTGCTGTGTTTATCAGTTTTGTAATTTACTAGATGAAAAATCTTACGCTGTTTGGGTCAAGGAGAATTCCTTTGTAGACCTATACGTAAGATATATATATATACATGTATGTGTGTGTGTGTTTATGTATGTATGTATATGTATGACCCAATTAAACAGTCCACTTTCAGGCTAAAGAATTGCCTTTTGGCTAAAATTAGAATTAGATGGTTTTGTTGTTTTTTTGTTTTTTTTTTTTTTCAAAAGGATGTGGATGTTTTGACTAAAAATCTTGACATTTTCCCCTTACATTTGCTCCCAGGATTAACGAATTTTCCTAATAAAATTGGAGTAATAAACAGGAACGGTCATACTAAGTATGACAGAATCATCTTCTTTATTTGTACTTGCATGCCGAGTCCCTAGACTCTCCAAACAACCTCATCTAAAGCCTGTGGAGATCTCTGCCTTGATTTCAGTGGCACTTGGATCCAGTGCATACACTCCTTGCAGATTAAAATTGATTTAATGTTGCAGTCCACACCATAGGTCCCTGTTACAACACAAGAGCCACTGAATTTTATTTCCCATCAAAAAAAAAAAAAAAAACCTATCAGGCAAATCTCTGATTTCCAGCACAACAGTTACAGTAACGTAACTTTTGATTATGACAGCTACACGAGCTATTTTCTCATTGGACTGCTGCCCCAGATGCTGTACTTCAGCAGCACTCATCCTGTCTCCATAAAATCTTTGCCTGAGGACATTATAGATCATAAAAATGTGTGTGTTATAGGATCTATTTTTCTTTAAGTTAAAAAAAAAAAAGGAGGTCCTCCATCAAAGCAAAAACAAGGGTTTTCTCAGACTACAGCAATAGCTGCCAGCAAAAATAAAGGAACAAGTCAATCCTAGAGACACTGATATTGTTCAAAAAAGTCTTCCACTTTCAACACCTATGTTCACAGTGACCACTCGATCCCATGCTCTCTTTTTCCTCTCAATTGTTTTCTCTTAGTTATTCATGGTGATTGCATGGTGAACTGAAATTTTCCACAAAGTCAAATGCATATGACCAGCAGCATCACAGCACTACATTCTCTTTTCTAAAAAATGGGAGATGTAGAGATATCTGCTTTCTAAGACATATGGTAAAGTTTACTCTTTTCATTGAGCTTTGTCTTGATTGTTCATTGCATACCTGACTGAACCATCCTTTCACTGTTGCATATTCCTTACAACGGCAATCCAAGTATCAAATGACAGTGTGAATGGAAGCTGATAAACAAATTGCATTTGCTCTCATTTTGTTCCCTGGAGGAAAGATTCATACTGCCCACCAAAAGTCACATAATCCAGTCAGTAGAGAGAGGTAGGCACTTTCAGGGGAAGGATTAAGGGCACCTACATTAGGAAGCTAACTACTCCTTACCCTAGAAGCACTGAACCACCTTCTTTATATTAATGGCTATATGAGGGGCAAAGCAGTTTCACATCCTTTTAACTTTGATCTCTTCTACGAATGATGTCTAAAGAAATTCACCTTTTGGGGGACTTCCTGATCATTCATTATGAACATTATGTGCCAGATCTCAGCAAATCAGTAAAGGTCCACCACAGCTAATGAATCTTCACATCAGCTTCACATCACCAGACACATTAACATATTGAATCATATTAATGGACAGTACACTTGAACATAATTAAGCCACAAGAAGTTCCAGACATGGAACATACTGAACAGGGATACCCTGCAGAACAGAACATCAAGGCTGGGGTTTCCTTAGTCTGGGTAGCAAGGAGAACACTGGGGAAGTTGGCAAGTTTTCTCCTGGACATCATAGATGGAATCATAACAGGAGGCAAGAACAGCAGAAAAAATGAATGTCCCTTTAGAACAAAAAGTGAGAATAAGTGATGGAGAAACTAATCCAAAGCTCCTTTCCTTCTTAACAGAAACTCAGCACTGTGACTGTATGCATTTTATGAATCAGAGTTATTTCTGCTGAATGGACTTGTCAGTAAAATATCACTGTAAGGCATTTCAGAACTTACTACAACTGACTGGCAGCAGCCAAAACAAAACTAGGATCTCTTCACTTGTGTTAGAGCAACTGGAGAAAGAACAAGCTACGGGAACCCAGCCTTGTTTAAAAAAAATTTTCAAAGGCAGATACATAGTGCCATTTACATCCTATCTAGCTAAGGCAAGGCTGAGTATCAGTTTGACCTTACAATCTAAGGGCCAATAAATTAAAGTGTAAATTAGCCAGTAAAACAGAATTCCAGAATTAGGCTTATTTCAAACATACTGCCAACAAAAACATTTGCAATCCTTAGTGCTTCAAAGTATCCTCTGCCAGTGAAACTGCTTTAGTCAATTCTGGTCTCTGGCAGTATCTATGTAAGAAGGACCTGGGCATAATCACTAAAAGATTTCAAAAGATAGGCACAGACAGAATTAGCTGGAACACTTTAATAAGACTTGCCATCCCCATAGTCTACCTGCCTCTCTGCTCGAAGTTGCTGCCTACAACTGTAATTAGACCTCACCCATAACACAGCCATAGCAGTTCACAGTCCAGGATTAAGTGCACATCCAACTCCACTAGCAGTTTAAGATGARACATCAGCTTGTGAGTAGAAAGGCTGAGCTATGAGCACAGATTTTGCAATGGGAAACAGTAAACTCCAGGAGAAGGTCAGAGAAAACAATGAGAGGAGTAATTTCCAACACTAAGCAGCTGAGTCTCACAGGACTTTCCAGTCAAACCCTTAATTTAGAATAGCTGCAAGTGTAAGAAAGAGGTAAGTAATAGATTGGCTGTGACAGAAAAATATACATCTGAACAGTCTCTCAGATGGCCTTGACCTTGCTGATCGAATTCTGGCCCTTGCTAGCTAGATTGTGGAATTAAGGCACAGAATTTGTACATTTAGAAACATACATAAAAACAAAGGCTTTTGTGAGATGGCTTGCAACTATAACTGCAATGAAAACTACCATAATGGGACTGTAACGGAGACAGGTTTTCTTTAAGGCTTAGACTACAATTGGAATCAGTCTCTGAGAGCTATCACACATTTTCCATCTTGAAGTATGACATACATTACCTAAGAAAGCCTCTTTAATTTCAGTCTTGTCTGTTCGCCGGATTATTTTCACCACAAAAATGACTGCTAGTGGCGTAAGGAATGAAATTGCCTGTAAGAGATAACAAATATCATGCGTGAAAGCATCAATTCCTTTTCAGTCCAACTGATTAATAATTAGTTCCAGTTAGCTCTATTTAAACTGGAAGGCTGAATGATCTTATCAAACTCCTGACCTTAGCAAAGTGGGATGATTTGTCTTTGCAACTACAGGGCAACGAATACATTAAAATTGTAATACAACTGTGGGTTATAATTGACTTGTAATTGCTTGAAGCTGCATTTAAAATGTCAGCTTCATAGATGAAAAAGCAACAAAGTCCACAAAATTCATACACTATGAACTATGGACTATGGTTGATGATTCACTGTAAATGTGCCAGTTATCCAAAAAGCATCCTACTTTGTGCAGTGTCTGTATACTGCAGTCTGTCCTCCCAGAGCAGGTATTTATTGTCTCTCTCCAGAGAGACATATCTGTTTCCCCCAAGCGCAATACCATGGAGTTTTTCATTAGTAGCTTGCCATGGAAACTATGATTTTGTTCCCAACTAGTCCTTCCATCATCCCTTCTGTCTCAGACCTTCAATTGCAGAGGTAAAAGGCAACTTGTAGGCAAGGTAGTCCATTTATGCTTCTTGCTGGTTCTGGTCTAAGCTAACCAATTCCTTTCTGGAATCTACAAACCTCTTSACAATCACATTTGTTCAAAACCAAATCCAGGTCTTTCAAAAGCATTTATTCTCTTGAAGAAAAGTGAAAATGAGTTTTTTTAAAGAAGGCGAAAATTCAGCTGTGTATGGCACAAGGGGTGCCRGGGCTTAAGTAAGATTATGCTATCTTTACTGAGGTTGAACAGTGCCTTACTTCTTAAACAGCCCCACTGAAATAAGAAACTTAGACACTGATTCAGGACAGAAATGTTATAACACAAGACATGTGACTCTCATCTTTTTATAATACAGATTAATCTCAGTCGTCATTTTATGCTTTTAGAATATCTGAGTAGGGAACAACATGAAAATGCACTGCATTTATTATTTTGGTAGTGCATCTTGGACTAGATTCCCCTCACCTGCATCTGCAAAATATTATCTAACTCATTAAGCCATGCAGATTAAAACACAGTCTGGACTCTGCTCCCCTTTTTTACATTTAGAAAGGCAGGCACCAGGTTTTGTGCAAAAAGATGCACCATTTCCACTTCAATCTCGCACACACTGTACACAGAAGGGAGTTTTAAGTTAGGATGGCAGTGCCATGTTACTGCTCCAGAAATGTTCACTTCTCTCTRTCCTCAGCAATAGCTTAATTTCTGCTTTCAGAGACAAAGAGTGAAATACAAATGGTTAAAGCAAAACCTAGAATTATTAGTTTCATTCTAAAAAGTAAGGATTGCCACCAGGAAAGAAAAGAAGATAGATATCTGCATTCCATTGTTGAAGAACATGTAGAAATATAGCCAGGCTGACAGGCTTATAGTGGTGGTTTAATGGAGTCAGAAATCTTTTGAACAAGCAGGAGCAGCAGAAAATATCAACAAAGAATAGAATTCAAGTGGCAGCTTGTTCCAAACCACTTCACGATCAATCTTCAGGAATCTGGTAAAACTACAGATTTCCTCATATTTCACAAGCATATGGATTTCTGAGAGAGATGAAGAATTATTCATGTTTGCAGTACATTGCTGTTCCTTACACAAAAGCATTAGCTGGAAGGTGTTTTTTATTCTGCAGCAAAATGCACATATAAAGAAAGTTTGGCTTGCTAAAGACTCCTTTTTCTTTATTTTGCAAAAAGATTCTGTATGGCTCATATCCATAATAGATTTGGCAACAGCCTAATGAGCAATACTCTCCTCAGATGCATCTCAGTAGTGTTTTCTTTTTCAGCAGTGAAATATTCCAACATTGCTTTGCTTTTGTGAAACATGGACAAAATCTCTCTCATTCATTATGCATCCTGGCAAGCCAGAGATATGCTAAAGTTACAGGGACTCCCACATACTTCATGCATTCAAGAGAAGTTGACAGTACCTTACACTTTCCAAGACAAGGAATATCCACTGACAGAGACACAGAACAAGGCTCAGGTCTTTTCAGTCCTTTGTGGCTTGYTTGCTACCCATGCAGAGGTCAGCTTTGTCTAGTTTGGATCTGGATTTGGAGTATTCACAACATTTCTCTTGAATTCAAAGCTCTCAGCATATGAAATAATCCAGCAGTTCATAAACTCTTAGAGATTGCTTTCTGGTAAGCCATAGCCATATGTTTCAATATCAGAGCACAACACTAGTGGCAAGAAATTCTTTACATAATGAAAGCTTGTGATCAATTCTAGAGTTGGATTTTTCTTATTTTTAATTAAAGAAATAAGAAAAAACATTTAGAAATTATCTATGTTTCTTAATTTAAGAAGCTGTTCACTGAGTTACTGAGATGTCATGGTCTGAGTCAGAAACAGAACRCAGACTATACAAATGTTACGGACTCAGAGCTGCCTGGAAGTCCCACCTGCCATAAAGTATACCAAAAGCCGGCTCTGTGGGAAGTGGTTAACAGGGAAATGTACTACACTTATATCCCAGAATTGTGCTTCCCAGTGGCTACTGCCTAGAAAACAGAGGAAGGACTAATGATTATCCCAACCGGTTTCAAAAACAGTTTCACCACTGCAGCAAACCCCTGTACAATGATTCACTATCGGTCCTTGAACTCTTCAGTTATAAACACAGATCAGACAAACATGTAGCAAGGTAATGCTCAGCATAAGGAAAAATGGCAGAATTAAACTCAGAGTCTTTCCTAGCACAACAATGTAATGATTGGTTTKGGGGGTTTTTTTTTGTTTTTACACATTGTCTTCCATTCCAGGAAGAACACATGTTCTCACTCATCCAGGCTGAAAAAGTACTTAATAGAGCTGCTTCTTAATGCAATATAAACAATATGTTGGTGAATTTAAAAGCAGGCCTTCAGCCTCTGTCTTAGAAGGCTGGGATATATTGTCACCTCGTAAATAGGAAGTACCCTCAAGTTTTTCCTTACTCAATGAAAAAGTTTCCCTAACCGAAGGCCTGAGCCTTTTAAAGAAAAATATTGAAGACAAATTACGTAACTGATTTGCACTTATTCTGAATTCAAGCTCTTTATCTGAAAAGTAAAACCCTGGCTTCACTGAAGACACAGGAAAAGATGCTTTGACATAAGGGTACTAGGATTTGACCTCACCTGCCATGCCCATTCCTGCAAAATCTCCACTTTGACTGATGAAGCTTTTGCAAAGACTGACCTGCTTGTAATAGCCTGAACTATACCCACAATTTCTTAGCATTTCTGTAGTGGTCTATCTCACTGTACTCTTGTAGTTATATGTGTAGATTATTATGATTGTTAATCATTGCTAGTGAAGGTTATAAAAACGAATTTTGATAACCGGACAAACCATCAAAATCAGACAGCCAGTCTGCATGTCAACATGAGTTGTGCTGGGGAAAGCCAGAAAAATGGTGACAGCAGAGCAGCTCTATTATATATTAAGTACGCTCCCAATGACCTCAGGATTGTTGGCAGAAGCTGAAAAAAAGCTTGTTTGTCTACATGAAAAAAAAAAAAAAAACCCACACCAAAACGTATTTGGAGGCAAATATCTCAGTGCCTAACATGCCTAAAACAAATTGGATTTCAAAATTTAAGCACTTAACCTAATAAGAGCATGGAAAGGTTTTGTCAGGTCACCCAACCAGCTAATTCAAAAAGCTTCTCTAATCATTTCTCTAGCATCCCTCTAACTTAACACTAGCTTAAATCTGTAATATCAACATTCCTAAATTCAGTCACCCAGTAATGCTGCTTTTTAGGAACTCCCCACAATTACCTACATTTTGCCATTTTGGACATTCCTGGTTTGGAAAACAATTGTCGTTAGAATAAATGGAACATCCTATACTTCTGAAAGGTTTCCTACTGCTTATCAAATGAAAGTGTACTTAGTTTACAGCCATCAGATGACCAATAAACCTTTAGTACTTACAAACATAAGACGCGTAGGTATGTTGTCTGATTGCACCAAAGGATTTTTATACAGCCAGATCTCTTCTGGCTGGATAACCCGCTGGAATGGATCCAAAAATTCTGTAAAACTGAAAATAACAATTAAAGATACATTTTTTTCACAATTTGAAATGATGACCAAAAACCCCAGGAGAGTCCTGTTGATTTAAAACTTCCCCCAAAATTAATTATGGTATAGCATGCATGAATTATCCTTATAATACACTGCTATCCTACCTCACTGCTTTTTAGTAATACAACCTTCATAAATATACACTTAGGAAAATGACTTTTAAAAGTCTATATTCTACAACTTTATAAAAGTTCCATAAAYTTTACTGTGGAAAATAAATTGTCATTTTATTTTTTGTGGGAAAAGTGTGCAAAGAATATTGTGGGATTAGAAAAATCACATGTAGCAGATGTTTTACACTGAAGAAACTATATACCAGATATCGAACACAAAATGTGTCTTTCAAACATCAAGATCCAGACTTTGAACTATGACAGTTGTATTTGCAGGATCACAAAGCAGGGAGAAAGAAGCAGCCCAGACAATTCCTTCTACTGATAGAAAGAACAGGTAACTGTAGAGAACATCTCCAGAAGAGACTTACTCCTAAAACAGGATAGGCTTGTAGAAACATATTTTTTCTCTTTTTCAGATTCCCAGTATTTTGATTTGGCTGTCAAGCTTAAGAAGAATCTAGCTCTACCAGAAATGTCTCATTCTACCAAAACTGACTGTTTTAATTTAATTCTAATGTCATTTAGCTCTCTGAAAAAAACCAACCAAACAAAACCAACCAACCAAAAACACCCCACAGTTTTGTAATTATGTTATTTTGAAATGAAGAGCAACAAAATAAATTGTTGAGGTTACATTGTTATATAGAAAGTAAATTATTTGTGCGGGTATCTTTTGTCCAGCACTGAAAGAAGCAGCAGGAATTGTGATCTTTGACTGTAGTCAGAAGTTTCAGAAGCTTTTCAGGACTACATAAATTGTCTCTCTTCATTTAAACCATACTCCTTTTTCCACAAAGTCCTTCATTGTCCTTTAACTCTTCTTAGCTTTGAAGTCACATCAGACTTCCAGGGAAGTTTTGCCTTTACTTTACATTACTCATTTCAGAACTAGTTTATCAGGACTGAAAGAATGGCTGCTGAGAGAAGACACAGGGACCAGTTTTATGCAGATTGGTCTTACCCAGTAAGCTCATGGAGCCAGAACACAGAGGTGTAGTGGCCCAAAGCTTTTTTTTACTGTAAATTTCCCAAAGCCAAGGGCTTTAAACCCCTCCAAAACAAGGTTTTATACAAGTAGCAGCTACAACAATTGACTTTGCAAATAGAAAAAGTTCAAAGCAATTTGTAAAGCAGAGTAAAATTAAACTATACATATGCAACTCCCCACTGTGAAGACAAGTCCTCAAATCTAGCCATGTCAGCAATTTCCTAAACAACAGCAAGCCTTATCCAGTCTTCCGGGTCCTAGGAAATCCTTCTTTTTATCCCTTCTGAGGATTGACCAGCTGTTCTTTGTTTTCTCACTGTAGTCTAAGATCTCTACATTAGCTACAGTCCCCCACATCCCCAGCACACACCACTACCGACCCCCTTTGACTGAGCACACTCAGACTCCCACTAGACAGAAGGTACCAAACTCTCTGCTCCAAAGAGCCAAACCGACCTCTTCTTCCTAAAGGAAAACAACAAAATCTGAGGACCAAACAAGTCAAACACAGTCTTGTCACTTGTACCTACAGTTATGTTTCCCTTACTGACCTACATGGACCTAGATTCTTCTGGAAACTTAAGGAGTCTAATATTGCAAGGACAATATTTACTATTATATTCAGCTTCTTCAAATCCAGAGTCTGACCCTGCTCTCCAAAGAAGGTGCAAGGTGACTTTCAGAAGTGTCAAAACACTTTGTTTCAGTGTTTTCAAAATGAAAACTTAAATCTTTTTTAAGTTTAAAAAACAATGGATTGTGCAAGACATGAAAGAGGGAAACATTTCTAAAGATGACCATTTCCAGGAAATAAAACACCTCATATATGAAAAATTCATTTTACAATTTTTCTCTTCAACTAGAAAAATAAAGGTTGATTTCTAGACAATGCAAGCAACTTTGTTTCCAAATGTCAACTGGGAGTCCTAAAGTATATTATTTTTACTTTCAGTCTTTAAAGATATTGACGGCAGCTAGAAGCAAGTAACTGCTGGTTGAAAGGGTTCTGTTGCCAAGTCAATCACAGGCCTGGCTATGACATCCAACACGTGTCACCTGGGAGAGTTGAATAGCAAAGTTCACAGCTATACTGTCCAGGACTTAACATTTGTTATGAAGATGTAATACAGGATCCGTGGCCAGGAGGTACTTCATCACTCTCACTGAAACATAAATAAATAGGTAAGCACATGCATGTCTGGGCGTACAAGAAATTAAAGAAGCCAGCTGAGTTTCAATGACTACATCTTTCAGCCAGTCACATCTTTTCTGACATACTCCCTCAGCATCTGCTGGTCTGATGACTGTTTTGAGGCAGTTCTCAAAGCACTAGGACTGATGGATACGCCAAGGAATGCCTTGAAGCAGAGACACGTTCTTTGACATACCTAGGCCTTGAAGCATTTCTACTAACGGCAAAAAACAAACAATACACAAACATTTACACTTCAAGGTCATCACAGTATATCCATGTACCAGTGCACTTTTGGAAAACGTGTCACATTAGACCAGAGTTTTGATTAATTTGACGTTAAGACATTTGACATTATGAGCAAATGCCAACAGAGTTAAAGGTTTGGGGCTCTTCTTGTTCTTTTGTTTCCTGTCTCCTTGTTATGTAAGAAAATTAAGATTAAAGTATAGTTGTTTAAATCTGAGAAATTAAACAAAAATCAAATTCATAGTTCTCACAGGAATCATACTATGACACTGCAAATACGTGCTAAGTCATAAGATTTAATTCCTTTAAGAGCAAAATAACACATGTGCTAAAGAGATGAAACTATAATAAATAACATAAATAGTATCTGATTCCAATTGAGGACTGATTTTCTGATTAGTATATACTCACTGTCTTTGAACTCTTCTAAAGAAAGATTCATTTCAACAAAACTCTCAATGACAGCAAGAATTATTATAATTATTTTATTTAATAACAGCGGTTTTGTATCCACTACATATTAAATCTGATTATGTATCCATTTCTTCCCCTGACTTGTGTTCTGAATATCTTCCAAGAACAGTGCTCAAATATGCTGAAACATAATGCAAAAAAAAAAAAAAAAAAAAAAACAACCTTCCAT